>JAWPHD010010110.1:0-97075 GCA_037043455.1 Cyrtodaria siliqua | reverse complement strand
ATACTGGTTCACATAGTGATACACAGGCTCACAAAGTAATCCACTGGCTCACATAGTAATACACTGGCACACATAGTAATACACTGGCTCACATAGTAATTCACTGGCTCACATAGTAAAATACTGGCACACATAGTAATACACTGCCATACATAGTAATATACTTGCATACATAGTAATACACTTGTACACCTAGTAATACATTGGTTCACATAGTAATACTCTGGCGCACATAGTCATACACCGGTTCACATAGTAATACACATAGTAATACACTGGCACACAGTAATACACTGGGTTACATAGTAATACGTTGTCTCACATAGTAATACACTGGCTCACATATTAATGTACTGGTTCACATAGTGATACACTGGCCCGCAAAGTGACACACTGGTTCACATAGTGATAGAATGGCTCACAGTAATACACTGTTCACAAAATGATACACTGGCTCACATGGTGAAAAACTGGCCCACATTGTAATATACTAGCCCACAATGTGATACACTGGCTCACATAGTGATTCCCCGGTTCACAAAGTGTTACACTTACTCACTAAACGATATACTGGTTCACATAGTAATACACTGGCTCACATAGTGATACACTGGCTCACATAGTGATATACTGGCCCACAACGTATTAAACTGGTCCACAAAGTAATACTGGCCCACAACATAATAAACTGGTTCATAAAGCAATATACTGGCCCACAACGTAATAAACTGGTCCACAAAGTAATATACTTGCTCACAAAGTAATATACTGACCAACAAACTAATATACTGGCCCACACCATAATGCACTGGCTCACAAAATAACATATTGGCCCACAAACTAATATATTGGCCCACAACATAATACACTGGCTCACATAGTAATATACTGGTCCACAAACTAATACACTGGCTCACATAGTAATACACGGGTTCACATTGTAATACACTAGCTCACATAGTAATACAATGGCACACCTAGGAATATACTCGCTCACTTAGTAATACACTGGTTCACATAGTAATACATTGGCTCATATAGTAAGACACTGTCACACATAGTAATACACTGGCACACAGTTATACATTGGTTCACAAAGTAATTTACTGGTTCACATAGTAATACACTGGCTGACATAGTAATACACATATTAATATACTGGCTCACATAGTAATACACTGGCTCACATAATAATACACTGGCACACATAGTAATACACTGGTTCACATAGTAATATACTGGCACACATAGTAATACACCAGTTCACACAGTAATACACTGGTGCACAGTAATACACTGGTTCAAGTAGTAATATACTGGCTCACATATTAATACACTGGCTCACATAGTTATACACTTGCTCGCAAAGTAATACAGTGTTTCACATAGTGATGCACTGACTCGCACAGTATTATACTGGTTCACATAATAATTCACTGGCTCACATGGTGATACACTGGCACACACAGTAATACACTGGTTCACATAATGATACACTGGCATACACAGTATGACACTGGTTCACATAATGATACACTGGCACACACAGTAATACACTGGTTTAATAATGATACACTGGCACCCAGAGAAATACACTGGTTCCTCATGATACACCGGCACACACAGTAATACACTGGTTCACATAATGATAAACTGACTCACATAGTAATACACCTGCTCACAAAGTAATACACTGATTCACATAGTAATACACTCGTTCACAAAGTAATCCACTGGCTCACATAGTAATGTACTGGTTCAAGTAGTAATACACTGGCATACATAGTAATACACTGGTTCACAAAGTAATACACTGGCTCACAGTAATACACTGATTCACATGGTAATACTCTGGTTCACAGAGTTATACACTAGCTCACAAAGTAATATACTGGTTCATGGCTCACATAGTGATACACTGGCTCACATAGTAATACACTGGCTCACACAGTAATATACTGGTTCACATAATGATACATCGGCTCATACAGTGATATTACGTGTTCACATAATGAAACACTGACTCACATAGTAATATACTGGTTCACTTAATGATACACTGGCTCACACCGTAATATACTGGTTCTGTGATACACAGGCTAACAAAATAATACACTGGCTCAAATAGAAATACACTCGTTCACAAGGTAATCCACTAGCTCACATAGTAATACACTGGTTCATATAATGATAAACTGGCTCACATAGTATTACAATGGCTCACAAAGTAATGCACTGGCTCACACAGTAATACACTGATTCTGTGATACACAGGCTCACAAAGTAATACACCGGCTCACAATGTAATGCACTGGCACACACAGTAATACAATGGTTCACATAATGATAGACTGGCTCGCATAGTATTACACTGGCTCACAAAGTAATACACTGGCTCACACAGTAATAAACTGGTTATGTGATACACAGGCTCACATAGTAATACACTCGTTCACAAAGTAATCCACTGGCTCACATAGTAATACACTGGCTCACATAGTAATATACTGGTCCACCTAGTAATACAATGACACACATAGTAATACACTGGCATACATAGTAATACACTGGTTCACATAGTAATACACTGGTACACCTAGTAATACGCTGGCTCACATAGTAATACACTGGCTCACATAGTTATACAATGGCTCGTAAAGTAATACACAGGTTCACGTAGTGATGCGGTGGCTCACACAGTAATATACTGGTTCATATAATGATAAACTGGCACACAAAGTATACACTGGTTCACACTGTGATATATTGGTTCACATAATGATACACTGGCTCACATAGTAATACACTGGCTCACACAATAATATATTGGTTCACATAGTGATACACAGGCTCACAAACTAATACACTGGCTCACAATGTAATGGACTGTCTCACAACGTAATGTACTGGTTCACATAGTGATATTCTGGCCCGCAAAGTAACATACTGGTTCACATAGTGATACACTGGCTCAAAACGTAATGTGTAAGTATTAAATTGAAAATACCTGCAAAAGCCGTACCCTGGATAAGGTGTTTTTTGGCGTTTAAAATGACCTTAAGGGGGAATTGACCTATTCGAAAATTTAATGGTACGCTTATGAACTATATATATTTGTAAATTTGAAGATATTTGCGATTTGAATCTGAATTTTGTTTTGCCGTTATTTAAACATGTTTTTAATAATAACGTCTCAAATATGGCTATGTTTGACGCTTTTCATAAAAGTCCCAGTGTACTCAGTTTTAAACGTTTTTGACATTTTTAGAGTGTTTGGCTAGCCACATGTAATTACTTTTTATATCACAATGTTCGTCTTGATGAGACCTTTCAACTGATATATAAATTATTTCATTTACAATAAGACATAAAATATTATTTCTATAATTTCCTTTTTCTTTCACCGATTTTTTACCGTGAAATTTTAAGAAAAAGCAAATTTAAAGTATTTTATCTTTTAAACGGCTTCATAAAAATCTGCACAATTTTAATAAGTTTTAAGGAATTTAATTTCCTATCGGAGTATAAAATAAAATTTGCTAGTCATCGGAATATTTTTTCCAGTATTCTTGTTTTATTTACCATTATACACTTCGAAAAAGACGTCGCGTCATGAAAATAACGTCGGCGTCGACGGTATTTGTATTAAAGGTACATTGTACATGTTGGTGATGTATTAACAATTATTTTGTGATAATTACCTCTTCGTTTATTATTTATAGTTACCGTCTAGATGGACTGTACATGTTACTCAGCATAAATTGCTCAAGGCTTTTAGCAATTCGTCAATTTAATTGACTGAAATATAACTTATATTAAATATATATGATTAAATATATGTACATGATGTACGCGAAAACAGACAGTAATGAGTTGTTCGTGATTTTTCAAAAGCTAGCGGTTTCGCCTATCCAACCCATGTATTGTTTCCAAGATGTCAACAAGAGTATAACATATGCATTACAATATAATACTAATATGAGTAATAAAAATAGTATTTATACATTATATACGCATGCATAATATGAAAATATGAAAGCAGAATATAATTAAAGTATGCATTTAAATTAAATAAGCATTTATGACGACACTTGGCATACCAGCTATTAGCTTTAAGACTATTAAAAACGGGAAAGACATATTGGTCCATTTATCGAAAACACTTGTCGGATGAAAAGATGATAACTTAAACATCTGAGTAACAACTCCACAGCAACACTAGGTCAGCATATGGAATTCCAGTTTCAGCTGGAAGAGACATTCGATCTATTTGAAACAGACGGTAATTGTTTTCTATATTCAACAAACATTGACGACATAACGGCTCTTAAACAAAAGCCTTATCTGGTTTATTGTTGTGTGTTTGTACAATGTTTTATTGGATGATAACTCGTTTCTAAACTCTTAATGTTGTACACTAATGTGAATTTGTGTTAAAAATTGCTTAATTTATAACTTAAAGGGACACTCGGCAATTTTGATGTTTTAAACTCGTGGCATCCCGTTAGTTTTTCTACATAACCTGCATATCTGCAAATCATTATAAATAATTATTGATTATTTCATGTCAAAGTAAATCGTTTTTTTTACTACAAATTGCTGATTATTACGGTGTCCTGTTAGGGCCAACTTACCATCGCATCTTACCATCGCGCATCGACCTAGGTCGATGGTCGATGGTGTCACAAAATGTCACGGGTAGAGCGTACTGGTCGTATATAGCTCTTGTATCGGTTACACCCAAAATCTATTGTTCGAGTTGAAACAATTTCACAATATTCATGATCTATTCATGTAACACGTAAAAGCGTGCACATATTAAGTGGCCGCCAGAGAGGCCGTGTCATAAGTTTAGTTTTGTGCTAATGCATGTAAACGGATAGGTATATTTTCCTTAAACGGCAAAATTGTATAAGGGGCCTCTCGTGTAGATTCAATACTGTAGATTTAGCCACGTTTGTCACGGACTGAACGGGGGAAATAATGATTTGGGCGTAATGTTTGCTATAAAACCCATTGTCTTCTAGCTATCGCCGGGATCATCGATAGTACTTTGTTGGAACAGAGATTGGACGGCAAATTTCACAGGCAACATGTGGTTAGTAGTTTTATTAAACTTTCATCGTATATTTGTATTCAGTGGGCGGCGCCATCTTGTTTGGCGGTTACGACATCCGGTTAGCATTGATGTTTCTCAAACATAACTTTAGACTAGCATATGATTTTGAAGTTACTTTATTAGATGTAATTATTGTAATTGATCATTAATTGTAAAACAATATTAATTTGATAACAGTGGATATTAGGTGCATTGATTAACAGCGACGTACATAGCGTACATATGGCGTTGTAGAATATGTATACATTGCTACTCCTCATTAGTACAGCTTGCATATATTGATTGAATAATGATTTGTTTGGGTAATGATAATTATACAAGATTGTTATGTTTGTCAACCGACATCTAAAACGTATGTATAATTACAGCCTAAGCCATCCAGGATATAAGCCATCCAGGGTTGGAGTAAGCCATCTAGGTTTGGATATCCAGGAGTGGAGCTAAGCTTCCACGCATAACGTTTACAAGCGGTGGAGACGGTCCCCGTACCTGCGCAGCCAGGTTTTACTAACGACAACCCCCGGGACACAAGGTGGGCCCGTTACCAGTCCTCACTGGAGGAATATCATTCACAATCTCAGTGGAGATTAACTATCATTGCATCGCGTCATCAACCCTTACAGAAGGCATTTGATGACAATCATCCATTGAATTCGCGCATCATCATCTTCATGAGCTCTCGCGCATCACAGTTATCGCGCTAGATCAACATTGTTATAGATTTAACAACACTTTAGTGTCTTAGACATTCAGTATTTATAACAATACTAAGAACGTCTTAAACGTTCAGGAGAACATTCTTTTCATAGTTCATTTGTGTATTCGCTTGTTTTTTTAGATAATTGTATATATATTAAACATATTTTAAAAGTTGCATTAAACTTATGTAAATGCATTCACCGTCATTGATTCTTTCCTGAGTTAGCCCAACCACTAAGGTCATCCTGTGACAACTGGTGTCAGAAGTGGGATTTTGGGCGACTACGGAGGGAAAGAATCAATAAGTGATCTTTATTATGATATACTAAATCTCTACTTATTATTTTAGAATTGTGTACCACCCTCTGATCCATCAAGGCGACTGTCGACGATCACGGCCACAGCTTGGAAGACAAGTCAAGACACGACAAGGGTAGGGTGAGTCCAAACTGTTGTTTTGTCCGTTCTTTCCTTGGCGCGAGGTCGCAGTGGTCTACACGAGTGGGTCTGAGGCACTTTTGCTCAATAATTTGGGTGTTTGTTTTACCTCCCTTGATATACACATAGTATCCAATTAGGTTGGCGAACAAGACGTTCTACTCATGTTGTGACACTCGAGTATACTTATATTGATGGGAGAAGTAAATATACATGTACATGTTATGCACATTTCTATGATTGTTTAAGGTTATGTCCAATATCAAATATAGATATTTTATGTAGTGTATATGTTGTGTGGAAGCTAGATACTATCTATACATAACCGTTAGGAGTTAGCGCTAGTACAAATGTGTATGTAACTTGTCCTATGATGATGCCCAGGTATTTACTGAGGACACAGTGACTTACCATTAGTAGTTAGTTGAGTAGAATTATTAGTGACGTGGGTATTGTAATTATTGTAGTGTGTAGTTCACAATGTCTATAGACATGACGTCCATAAAGGATCTTACGGAAATGGGTAAGGAGTTAGGGTATGCTGGAGAGGAGCTTAGAACCTTTGTTAAAGACGAACAGGCTAGGGAAAGGGAATTTAGACTTAAGGAAAGAGAATTAGCAAAGCGGGAAAGGGATGAAGAGAAAGATAGGTTAGAATTCGAAAGTAGATTAGCGAAAGAGAAGCTAGAAACTGAAAGTAGGTTAGCTAAAGAGAAGCGAGATGACGAAAGTAGACTAGCCACAGAGAAGCTAGAATTAGAAAGTAGGTTAGCTAAAGAGAAGCTAGACGCTGATAAAGAGAAGCTAGAATTAGAAGGTAGATTAGCTAAAGAGAAGGTAGAATTAGAAAGTAGAATAGTAAAGGAGAAGCAAGAGTTAGAACATGAGAGGTTCGAAACAGATGGTAGACTAGCTAAGGCTAAGATGATAATGGAAAGGGAGCAAAAAGAGTTTGAGCATAAGTTAGCTTTAGATTTGGAAGCAGCTAAGACACATAGTAAGGAAAGTAAAACTGAAGGGAAAGATAGTTATTCTGGGAAGTTAAAAGGTTCGAAGTTACCATACTTTGATGCTGACAAAGATAACATGGACAGTTACTTGTTACGGTTCGAGCGTTATGCTGAGTTACAGGAATGGACCAAAGATAAGTGGGCAGTTCATTTAAGTGCGTTATTGAGAGGCAAGGCCTTAGATGTATTTTCTAGATTACCTAGTGTAGATGCTCTTGACTATGACAAGTTAAAGGATGCTCTTTTAAAGAGATTTGAGTTAACTGAAGAAGGTTTTAGAAAGCGGTTTAGAGCTTGTCTGCCTGAGAAAGGCGAGTCATTTATTCAGTTTATTAGTAGGTCTAGAAATTACTTAGATAGGTGGTTAGAGTTAGGGAAGGTAGCGCAGACTTATCAGGGCCTCATAGATTTCTTGTTGCGGGACCAGCTATTCAATGTTTGTAGTAGAGATCTGTTCTTATTTCTTAAAGAAAGAAAACTAACTAGTGTAAATGAAATGGCAACTCAAGCAGATCAGTTTGCCGAGGCTAGAGGTGGAGCTTATAATGTAGTGTCGAAAGACAGAACTTTTAGAGATAGGCAAGGGGACGATCATAAACAGAAAGGCCAGAGTGGAAACTATAGAGGAGGAGGTAGTTCGATGGGTGCTAGAGGAGGTAGCAATAGTGGTAACATAGGTAGACCTTTTATTCGTTGTCGTCACTGTAATGGGAATCATGCTTCACATGAGTGTAGGAAAGCGGTGAAAGTGTCCGCTGTCGTAGACAATTTTAGTGAAAATAGTAGAGTGGACAACAATGTAGGGAGTCAGAACCAAGGTTTTAACAACCCATGGAATTTCGGTAGAGGTAGAGGTGGTCAAAACCGTGGTAGAGGTAGAGGCAGAGGTAGTAATAGTCCGGTTATTAAAACCGAGAGTAGTAGCTGTTGTGTTAAAGCGGATGGTGTAATGGCGAAGATCGGAACATGTCTCTTTCCGTATGCAAATCTTCCAACGGCAGATGGTAGAGTGAATGGCACGGACGTAATTGTAATGAGGGATACAGGTTGTACAGGTGTGGTAGTTAGGCGTAGTTTAGTTACGGATGACCAGTTGGTAGGTAAACAGTCACCGTGTATGTTGTTAAATAAATAGGTAGAGCACGTGCCAATAGCGAGAATAGATGTAGATACACCTTTCTTTAAAGGGACTACAGAGGCACTATGTATGGACGACCCGATGTATGATTTAACGATAGGGAACATAGATGGTTCAGCACTTCCGGTAATGTCCGATTTTAGAAGTAGCATAAGTAATGCCGTAGAGACTAGAGCGCAGGTTCAGAAGCAAGCTCAGGCTTATAGAAAATTAAAGGTTCCTGCAGCCGTAGGTGACATATCTAAAGCGGAGTTTATAGAAGCACAAACTCAAGACGAGTCATTAGGTCCTTGTAAGGTGAAGGCCAAGGATGGTGTAGTAAAGAAGTGTAAAGGGTCCGGTAGTTGTAAGTTTGTACATAAGAATAGGTTATTGTACAGAGAATTTGAAGATAGTGGTAGTAGACAGTTTCACCAATTAGTGGTACCTACCCAGTATAGAACGACAGTGCTTAAGGTAGCTCATGAGTCGATTATGGGAGGTCATTTAGGCGTAAAGAAAACGTCAGATAGAGTATTGGCAGAATTTTATTGGCCAGGCGTTAGTGGAGATGTAACTAGGTATTGTAGGTCCTGCGATGTATGCCAAAGGACAGTACCAAAAGGTCGAGTGACCAAAGTACATTTAGGTCAGATGCCACTGATAGATACACCATTTAAGCGGGTAGCCGTAGACATAGTTGGACCAATTTTTCCAGTGTCGGATAGGAAAAATAGGTACATTTTAACCATGGTAGACTATGCAACTAGGTATCCGGAGGCAGTCGCATTGCCCTCAATTGAAACTGAGAGAGTAGCTGAGGCATTAGTTGATATGTTCAGTAGGCTAGGTGTACCAGAGGAAATGCTGACTGATTGTGGGTCACAGTTTACGTCAGAACTTATGGCTGAAGTAAGCAGGTTATTGTCTTTGCGTCAAATCATCACAACACCATATCACCCTATGTGTAACGGGTTAGTCGAACGATTTAACGGGACGTTAAAGCAAATGTTACGGCGTATGTGTACCGAGAGACCCAAAGATTGGGACAAGTATCTCAATGCTTTATTGTTTGCATTTAGAGAGGTACCACAAGAGAGTTTAGGATTCTCTCCGTTTGAGTTATTGTACGGTAGGTCAGTTAGAGGTCCCATGAGGATTCTTAGAGAGATGTGGGCAGGTGAAGTAGATAGTGATGAGGTTAAGACTACATATCAGTATGTTTTAGATCTGAAGGAGAAACTAGAGGAGACTTGTAAGATAGCTCAAAGTCAGTTAGTTAAGGCAAGTACCAAGTATAAACGGTAATATGACCAGAAAGCTAGAGCTAGGAAGTTTAAGATAGATGACCAGGTGTTACTGTTACTCCCGACCGACAATAACAAGTTGTTATTACAATGGAAAGGTCCGTTTTACGTTAGAGGGATAGTGAACACTATGGATTACCGTATCGAGATAAACGGAAAGTTAAAGACCTTTCATGCGAATATGCTGAAAGAGTATATAAGTAGAACCGATAATGTGCAACAAGGGGTGTTAACCGTAGTTAATGTTGCAGTTATTGAGGATAGTGAGGAAGACAGTAGTGAGGACACTAGTCCCATGTATTTTCCCACTAGTGTAGGTAGGGAGAGAGCAGCTGATGTAGACATATCGGGCATGCTTAGTGTAGAGCAGCAACGAGAGATGGGTAGTTTACTCTCGGAGTTCAGTGATGTCTTGTCCGAAAACCCGGGGCAGACAGATGGAGTGCAACATGATATTGTACTCACATCAGGGGAACCAATAAGAATTAAGGGGTATCCCATTCCATTTCACTCCCGATCAATTGTTGATGAGGAGGTGAAAGACATGTTGAAATTGGGTGTCATCGAACCTTCAAACGCCCCATTTTCATCCCCAGTCGTACTTATTAAGAAGAAAGATGGGTCAATTCGATTCTGTATCGATTTTAGGCAGCTCAATAAACGTACCATCTTTGATGCAGAGCCAATGCCTAATATTGAGGAGGTATTCTCTAAACTTGCGGGATATTCGTATTTCTCCAAGTTAGACCTCAGTAAATGTTATTGGCAAGTCCCACTTTCAGACCGAGCTAAAGAGATGACCTCCTTCGAAACTTCGCAAGGACTTTTTAAGTTCAAGGTCATGCCCTTTGGTCTCGTAAACGCCCCAGCAATATTCTGTAGGTTAATGAGGAAAGTCCTGAAGGATTTGTCCAACACAGACAGTTTTGTAGATGACATCCTGGTGTTTACAACAACATTTGAAGACCATATTAAGGCTCTACGTAATCTGTTGGAACGGCTACGCCGGTTTAAACTGACTGCAAAACCTAGCAAGTGTCACATAGGTTACGCAGATATAGAGTGTCTGGGTCATGTTGTCGAGAGGGACCAGAAATTGAAACCCAACCCCGACAAGGTTAAGGCAATTCAGGAAGCACCAAGACCCGAGACAAAGAAACAAGTTAGATCATTTTTAGGGTTAGCGGGTTTTTACCGGAAGTTTATTCCAAACTTTTCGGCTATAGCTGCACCTTTGTCAGACTTGACAAAGAAAGGTCAACCCAATAGGATAACTTGGGGGGAAAGCCAGGAGCGAGCTTTTGTCTCTTTAAAGGGGAGTCTGGTCAAAACCCCAATACTAAAATTACCTGAACTTGACCAGGAATTTATCCTCAGAACGGATGCCTCCGATATCGGGGTGGGTGCAGTCCTACTGCAAGAGCAAGATGGGTGTAGTCTCCCCGTGGCTTACGCAAGTCGGAAACTATTACCCCGGGAATGTAACTACTCTGTTATCGAAAGGGAGTGTCTTGCAGTAGTGTGGGGTGTCAGTAAATTCCACCGATATGTTTTTGGTAAGGAATTTGTCTTGGAGACTGACCACCAACCGTTAGCTTATATGAATAAAGCTAAGGTAGCTAACAGTAGGTTAATGAGGTGGGCACTGACTCTGCAGCCTTACCGGATGAAAATTAAAGCGATCCGTGGAAAGGACAATATTGGGGCAGACTATTTAAGTCGCCGCACATAATGACCGGTTTAATACAATAGTGTATTGCAGTGTATTGTACAATAGTAGTATATGTTACGACAGGGTAGTGTACAATTGTAGAATAGTGTTGAAATTGTAATTACATATTATAGTTAGGTTATAACTGCAGTGGATGTTTTCCGGAAGACGGTCGTTGTACTGGCTGAAGGTTGCATCCCTCAGTAGTAATAGTTAACATACTCAAGCGATTGAGCGATCAGCTTGTACGTTTTGTCGCTCATTTGCTCAGAAGAATTAATAGTTTCTTAACGTGTAAATATTAATTATCATTTTGTTGAATTTTAAAAGTGTAGCACTTTCTTTAAGTGGGGAGATGTTGTCACAAAATGTCACGGGTAGAGCGTACTGGTCGTATATAGCTCTTGTATCGGTTACACCCAAAATCTATTGTTCGAGTTGAAACAATTTCACAATATTCATGATCTATTCATGTAACACGTAAAAGCGTGCACATATTAAGTGGCCGCCAGAGAGGCCGTGTCATAAGTTTAGTTTTGTGCTAATGCATGTAAACGGATAGGTATATTTTCCTTAAACGGCAAAATTGTATAAGGGGCCTCTCGTGTAGATTCAATACTGTAGATTTAGCCACGTTTGTCACGGACTGAACGGGGGAAATAATGATTTGGGCGTAATGTTTGCTATAAAACCCATTGTCTTCTAGCTATCGCCGGGATCATCGATAGTACTTTGTTGGAACAGAGATTGGACGGCAAATTTCACAGGCAACATGTGGTTAGTAGTTTTATTAAACTTTCATCGTATATTTGTATTCAGTGGGCGGCGCCATCTTGTTTGGCGGTTACGACATCCGGTTAGCATTGATGTTTCTCAAACATAACTTTAGACTAGCATATGATTTTGAAGTTACTTTATTAGATGTAATTATTGTAATTGATCATTAATTGTAAAACAATATTAATTTGATAACAGTGGATATTAGGTGCATTGATTAACAGCGACGTACATAGCGTACATATGGCGTTGTAGAATATGTATACATTGCTACTCCTCATTAGTACAGCTTGCATATATTGATTGAATAATGATTTGTTTGGGTAATGATAATTATACAAGATTGTTATGTTTGTCAACCGACATCTAAAACGTATGTATAATTACAGCCTAAGCCATCCAGGATATAAGCCATCCAGTGTTGGAGTAAGCCATCTAGGTTTGGATATCCAGGAGTGGAGCTAAGCTTCCACGCATAACGTTTACAAGCGGTGGAGACGGTCCCCGTACCTGCGCAGCCAGGTTTTACTAACGACAACCCCCGGGACACAAGGTGGGCCCGTTACCAGTCCTCACTGGAGGAATATCATTCACAATCTCAGTGGAGATTAACTATCATTGCATCGCGTCATCAACCCTTACAGAAGGCATTTCATGACAATCATCCATTGAATTCGCGCATCATCATCTTCATGAGCTCTCGCGCATCACAGTTATCGCGCTAGATCAACATTGTTATAGATTTAACAACACTTTAGTGTCTTAGACATTCAGTATTTATAACAATACTAAGAACGTCTTAAACGTTTAGGAGAACATTCTTTTCATAGTTCATTTGTGTATTCGCTTGTTTTTTTTAGATAATTGTATATATATTGAACATATTTTAAAAGTTGCATTAAACTTATGTAAATGCATTCACCGTCATTGATTCTTTCCTGAGTTAGCCCAACCACTAAGGTCATCCTGTGACAGATGGTAAGATGCGATGGTCGATGGTAAGATGCGATGGTAGGATGCGAAGGTCGATGGTAAGATGCTATGGACCATCGACCATCGCTTCTTACCATCGACGGTATGCGATGGTAACATGGCCCTAACAGGACACCGTAGGTTATAGTGTAGCGATAATATTTTTAAGCTACGGTTGAATAACGAAGAAATAATGAAAACTCCAAATTGTATTATATTAATATATGCCAGCAGATATAACGTCAAACTGATACTGAATTGATAAATCGAGGTAAAAATAATTATTTAAAAGTGCCTTGTGTCCCATTAAAACGTTATTATCATGTACTCTTTTTAATGAGTATACACATAAATTCCAGTTCCAAATTCTTAATTTCACTTAGGAAATACATACGAATAGCATAAGAAAGTGTGTAACAAATCATCAAATAGAATTTAAACGTGTATACCTCAGAAAACGACTATATACAATCTAGCAATGCGGTGTATGTATTTCTAACCAACATATGAGTATACTCATAAACAAGTATTACAGATGTTACAGAATTAATAATAATATATAAATATATAACTGATCAACATATATTACATATTCAGGAGAACAGTTTAAATTGAAAGTCTACACAGAATGCGCACAACGATATAAAGTTGCTGCCATTACAGCCACATCGGACGATGCAACAACTGTCGTCTGGATCTTTTGAGTTACAGTCACGTGCTCATGTATGATACCAGAAAACTCGTCTGCAACAGCGTGTATGAATACAAATAACGACACTGTCCAGTTCACGTTCGATGATACCTTGGCTTTTTAGAAGATGAATAATAATATGAATGAATGGTGTTTTACGGCACGTCGACACATAAACAGGTCATAATGTGCGCAAAAACTAATGAAAGATGAAGAAATGAAGTATTAATTAAAAATTAATGTAAATATATAAAGACAAAACTATTAAAAAATAAGGGAGCGGAAGGTAAAACACGTATTTTATTGCACGACAGTGTCACCTGATTATTAAAGCAATGTATACTGAAAGGAAAAAGAAACGCATAACGGGTATTTTCGCTACATATTGTATGTTTAGTATGCTACTGCTAATCAAATGATACAGGGCGACTTTCGTACAGCACCGAACAAACCAATGGTTACTCCTTTAAAGTTTCATTATCGACAAAACGCGCATTTGGTTCAAGCAGGTGAGCAAACTTAGGATTTAAACGTTGCAATCGCTTAACATTAAACACAATACTGGAATGGATTAACTTTTTCAAGCGAAACTTCAACTTTTATGAATTTCGTGTAACAAAGTATACTTTGATTAAAATGTCTACTACATGACAGAGTTGTCCTTTCTGTAATTAGTTGAAGCCCCTTTTTGTACACAACACGTTGAGATATATCTGGAATAGGGCGTATCTAATAGTGTAGTATAGGCAATTTTTTGATTACGCGTTTCTTTTTCCTTTCAGTATATTTTGCTTCTGATAAAGCAGCGTCTGCTTATTTCAATTTTGTTTCATTTAGCGAAAAGCATAATAAGCAGAGCATTCTGTGTATTGTAAACGAAATGTGAAGTATAGTACTATGTTATACACTTTAATACATTATCCTTTATTTGTTGTGTGACTGACTCTACACTTTTTATTAAAAAAAAAGGTTTGATAAATAATCAAACGATTGTCTGTCTAGTAGTCTCTAATTATGAGAAAACGGACAAACAGTTCATGAAAACATACGATGTAATGATACAGAGTAGAATAAAAAAAAATGTTTACATGTTTAATAACAACACATATATCTTATGATATTTAGCATGATTGACGGCTGCCTGGAAATTGTATTAACATAAAACACACTTTTAAATGAACTTAACTCATTGTTTTATCCTAGAGGTATACCAAATGCATGACCATAGTTATTGCGGTAATTTGAGATTCGAGCGAATTAGACATAAAGCATGAAAATAAATTAAATTTAGAGTTTTCACATAGACTCTAGAAAAGAAGAAAAAGAAAAACGGACGGAAAAAGAAGTAGAAAATACGGAGCAGTATTTATCATTATCATTTAGGGTACCAGTGTTTGTTTCCAATGTTTGCGTCAACGTCGTACACATATTATATTTACGACGCGACGTCGACAGAGACGCCTTCTTCGTAAGGGTATTATGGTTAATAAAACAAGAAAACTGAAAAAAAATATTCCGATGGCTAGCAAATTTTATTTTATATTCGGATAGGAAATTAAATTCTCTAAAACATATTAAAATTGTGCAGTTTTTTATGAAGCCGTTTAAAAGATAAAAGGCTTTAACTTTGTTTTTTCTTAAAATTTCACGGTAAAAAATCGGTGAAAGAAAAAAGAAATTATATAAATAATATTTTATGTCTTAATGTAAATGAAATAATATATATATCGTTGAAAGGTCTCATCAAGACGAACAGTTTGATATAAAAAGTAGTTACATGTGACTAGCCTAACACTCTAAAAATGTCAAAAACGTTGAAAACTTGGTACAACGAGACTTTAATAAAAAACGTCAAACATAGCCATATTTAAGACGTTATGATTAAAAACATGTTTAAATAACGGCAAAACAAAATTCAGATTCAAATCGGAAATATCTTCAAATTTACAAATATATATAATTCATATGCGTAGCCTTAAATTTTCGAATAGGTCAATTCCCCCTTAAAAATAAACCTCTGATCTACGTCAACCGTTAAGACGTCATTTTAAACGCCATAAAACACGTTAACCGTTGAGACGCCAGATGCAAGCGACGCTACGTTCCAACAACACATTTGAATAGGGTGAAGCTGTATATTCTTCTCGTTTGATGTTGAGAGATAGGCATATGTAATGTAAGTTGTGAGAATGTGTTTGTATTTTGTGCAATCTCCCGACAAAATGTGTTTCATGATACATTAAACTCCATGTTACATAAGAAATAAAATATTTCCAGCGGGTTTATATTGTGCGAGATCAAAACCTGGTGCTTGGGACTAGAAATACATCGAAATCGCGGGCCTGCGGCCCTTTTGTATCAATGAACTTCAAGTCCCGCCAAACAGGTATGGATCTGGGACAATATAAACTCGCTGGAAATATTTTATTTCTTATTCGTCTTTTTTCAAACCACCCCAATAACCAATCAGCATTGAGTATTTTCATAAACCATGTTAGATTATTTTATTCCTTATCGGTGTTGCTTCCAAGTGATCCCGTTTTTGTGTCGCCTGCGTCCGTCTCCGTCGTCGTCGTCTGTCCGTCCGTCAATGTCGGCCCTCAGACCTAACCTTGACAATAATTTGAAAAGTATTTGACCTATGTTCATCATCTTCATGTCGTTACGCATGTAACTGACTTTCGTTTCGGCAGAGTTATTTCCCTTTTCATAACCTAACCAAGCTCGTAACTGGCCTTAGCTTGAAAAGTATTTGACCTATGTTCATAAAACTTCACAAATATATTCATGTTATCCACCAATGAATGTCGTTACACACGTCCAGTAAGTCTGACTTTCAATTTGGCAAAGTTATTGTTCTTTACAACTTTAACCTGCAGCCTAACCGAGCTCACAACTTAGAAAATACTGACCTACGTTCATAAAACTTTAAACAGTTCTTTTATCAAATGCCACTGACATGTCCAATAACTCTGAATTTCAATTCGGCAAAGTTATGCTCCTTCTAGTAAAACTTAAACCTGCAGCCTAACCTAGCTTATTACATTGCCAAATATTGACCTATGGTCATGAAGCTTTTAAATTGAATACAGTTCATGCAGAGCTATGCCCTTTTTCATAAAACTTATAATTTCAAAAAAACTCCATAAGTCATGACTTAGAGTGTCCATGACAGGCGACACACGTGTTCACGGAACACTCTTCTAGTCCGTATGTATATGCACAACAGAGGGGATTTAAATGAATCGACCTAGCAACAATTACATTAATTAAATAATGTAATTGACGTCGACCGGTGAATTCGCAACGAGAGCTACAAATGCACGGTGTTGAAACAAAATTTGAAAACGTAATACCAGATTTTTTTGAATTTCTAAAGTGGAATTAAAGACCTCGTGCAAAATATGAAAGAAGTATAGTAAATCTAATGCAACTGTTAATCGGCATTTGTTAACCTTTGGGACAAAGAGACTTGTGTACTTACATAAAATGCAATCTTGATTTAAACAAAAAAAAGCGTACTGAAAATAATCGAAAATCAAACATGTTGCGTTTTTCAATGAACTGAGTAAATAGTTCAGTCGCTCAACGCAAGTAATTTGGCGTCCGATACAGATGAACTAGACTGAACAAAAAAAAGTTTAGCACGACTTTTTACACCCCCGGTATCCGGATAAAACCACGTCGGAGCGATACGACGAACGCGGATCACCAGCCAGTGAAAATATTTCGTAGTTGTACCTAAAAGGTAATGTTTGTGGACACGTAAACGTATTTTCCAATCGTACTTTTAGGTGATATTTGTTTGTTAATATTTTTTAAAAATTGCGCAGGGACACTTGGTATATTTCACCCCTTGGGTAATTCCTAAATAGTCCTACGCAATACCTGACCCCCTCGCCTGACTGGTCACCATTTGCACGAACTTGGTAGGGGACAAAAAGCTGATGTTAAATAAAAAAAAACATATGGAGTTTGGTATATCGTTAGTTATAAAATCAGTTTTTTAATGCGGAAGTCTGTTGATAAAGTCCTTCTAAACTGCAGAAAACGGTTTCTTTCTTTGTTAATTAGCGATTTTTAATATCTGGTTAAACTGATTTAAAGGCTTCCATCGTTCCTCTCGATAATAATATAGTTTGCATGCTCTAAAACACCCGAGTATGAATGAAGTATTGCATGATCTATGGGTTGTGTCACAATTTTTGGGTAAGGTTGACGGCGGATAAAAAAAATGGGTGATACGCACGAAATCGGAGTTCGGATAAAAGAACAATGGTGAATATTATAGGATTTCATTATTACATTATTATTGTCACATTGCATAGGCGTATGTAGCGTGTTTGGTAGTGGGGCCCCCACCCACCCCGACCCAATGTTTAGAGTGAGGGGGAGGGGGTTGCAGAGTATGCATCGCCCGCACCCCCCCCCCCCCCCCCCCCCACATACCCCCTCTCCCACCCAATAATTTGAGGGGGAAATAAACATACCTTTTTGTGCTTTTTTGGCTTGTCATTTTTTTTAAATTTTTAATTTCTTCCCTATTACTCTATGTAACTGTTCCAACAAGGGCCCCTAAGCTCCCAATTAAAGAAAATTTGAAACCAAGGTTTCTTATGAGAAAGAAATATATATATGCCTCCAGTGAGATTTGAACCCACGCTCACTGGGGTTTTCAGTGAACATTACCAAATATTGATAAATGGCCGTAACTTCGCGGTGTTATTGGTTGGATCTGGCCGGTTTTCTCGTCTGAGCTTTCATTGATATCAACAACCTGGCCAAGTTAGGGAAAGTTCGGATACAAAATGAATGCGCTAGAGTGTTCACAAGGCTGAAAATGGCATTTTTCAATAATGCAAGGGGGCATAACGTTGTTGTTCCTGCTCCGATATTCCTGGTTTTCGAACTCGTCCAAGCTTTTATTAATATGAACAATATGTTAAAGTTTGCTAAAGATCAAATGCAAAATGAAGGCTGAATAAGGCGTTTGTTCATAATTCAAGGGCCATACCTCTGCTGTTACTGGTCCGATATAGCTGGTTTTCAAACTTGGCTGAGCTTGTATTAATATCAACAAGCATCAAGAATTGCAGGGCAATCCATAGTCCCCCATCGGCCCAGACAAACATTTTCCAGACATTTTCTATGATGGAGGTCAAAGATAAGGTCAAGGTCAAAATGACCTTATTTTGGTACGCGACACACCGCTATCCCAAGATATATTCACATACCATGTTTGGTGTCTCTAAGTGTTATATTATTGAAAAATACGGTCCGGACAAGCATTTTCTATGACAGAGGTCACAGGTCAAGGTCACAATGACCCTATTTTGGTACGCGACACTTCGTTATCCCAAGATGTATTCACATACCAAGTTTGGTATCTCTAAGTGTTATAGTATTGAAAATACGGTCCGGACAAGCATTTTCCATGACAGAGGTCACAGGTCAAGGTCAAGGTCACAGTGACCTTATTTTGGTACGCGACACACCACTATCCCAAGATGTATCCACATACCAAGTTTGGTATCTTAAAGTCTTAAAGTCTTGAAAATATGGCCCAGACAAGCATTTTCGGAACATTTTCTATGACAGAGGTCACATGTCAAGGTCAAGGTCACTGTGACCTTATTTTGGTATGCGACACATCACTATCCCAAGATGTATTCAAATATCAAGTTTGGTAACGGTCCGGACAAGCATTTTCTATGACAGAGGTCACAGGTCAAGGTCAAGGTCACAGTGACCTTTTTTTTGGTACGCGACACACCGCTATCACAAGATGTATCCACATACCAAGTTTTGTATCTCAAAGTCTTATAATATCGAAAATAGGGCCCGGACAAGCATTTCGGAAGGACGGACGAACGGGCGGACGGACGGATGGATGGACAGGGTGCTAACCCCGGGACCGGTGGGGGACTAATAATCTGGACATGTTTGGTAAATATCAGATACACAATGAATGTGCTAGAGTGTTCACAAGGCTGAATATGGCATTTTCAGCAAGGGTGTTACTAATCGTCCGAGCTTTTATTGATATAAAGACACTGGCAACGTTTCGTAAATATCCGATTAATAATGAAGCCCGTATCTCGTTAACAAGCCAAACGTTAACAGACTTCGGACGACGGACAACTCGTCATCCCATATTAAAGCTCCAGTAGAGCTAACAATTTGATCAAGTTTCGTGAAGATCAAATACAAAATAAAGGAGCTAGAGTGTTCACAAGGCTTAATACGGTATTTTTCAGTAAAACAAGGACCATAACTCTGCTGTTACTAATTCGATCTGGCTCGTTTTCGAAATTGTCCAGGTTTTCATTGATATACAGTCACTGGCAAAGTTTGGTAAAGATCAAATACAAAGGGAAGGTGCTACAATGTTCACAAGGATGAATAAGGCATTTTTCATAATTCAAGGGGCCATAACTCTGCTTTTACTGGTGCGATATAGCTGATTTTCGAACTTGGTCGAGCTTTTATTAATATAGACAATCTGGACAAGTTCCATAAAGATCAGGTACAAAATGAATGCCCTAGAGTGTTCACACGGCTTAATATGGCATTGTTTATTAAAACAAGGGCCATAACTTTGGTTATACCAGGCCGATCCCGCTCGTTTTCGAACTCGTCCGAGCTTTCATTGAAATATATACACCAACAAAGTTTGGTAAAGGTATGATTAAATACAAAGTCATCATTTTAGCAAGGCAGGCGAACGGACGGAAGACGACAGACAACTCGTCATCCCAACATTCTCGCCCTCGATCGATACTAGTATCATCTCTCGTGTTTGGCGCTTGGAATTATGGGGGAACAAGTGATCCGGTCAAATATTCAACAAAGACAATCCTTGTACGTATGGAAGAATCGTGTGAAGAATTTGTTATGGTGCATGATTTTGACTTCATTTAAAAGGAATATGAAATAGGCAATGCCTAGTTAACAGTAAATAATTTAATTATAACGCGTTATGTTTCAGTAGTGCATGTGCACACAGATTAACTGCACCGTGGATGAAGTCCTGAAAAATCAGGAGGGCACCTGCCGAATATCAGTGATGAATTTGAAAAAATCGATATGACGTCAGTATGGTCATCCCATAAGCTCTGCAGTAGAGCTAAAAATGCTATCAAATACTTTTAATTTAATATAAGAGCTTAAAGCTACAGAGTCCCTATATCAATCGATTTTTACTTTGTAGGCGTGTCTATATTTGTAACTTCATGTTCACCAGCTCATATTGAAATCGAGTATTTAAGCGAGCAAATATAGCGAAGGAAATCATTTACTGTATATACATCGACCAGTGCACATCATACCTATACACAGGTAACAGTATTTTTTACAAAAAAAAAAAAAGTTAGCTTCTTTCGGGGCTCGAATTCACGATCTTCTGATTTCAAGTCCTGTGCTCTATCCACTGAACTACAACGCTACTTGAGAAAATAGTATACTAACTACCATATATTATGAGACAAAATAACTTAACATATTTGAACGCAACTAATGATATGCAGTCCATATTGTCGTACGTGTAAATTAACATTGCCTGGTGTCATACTGTATCTTATCAATATGAAACTAATACTTCGCCTCAAATCAACCATAACTCGACTCGTTATTTAGCGCTTGATGAGTTTGTGTGCGCGCTCTTGTTATTACGTAATGCCTATTTAGCGTTAAAAATGCTACACAATACCAATAAATAGCAGTGGTCTAGAGGTTCAGCGTACATCTTTCAAATCTTACAAGTGCAAGTCTGTGGTTCAAATCCCGTTCCGGGCAACTATTTTTTTATCACATATATTCTGAAGCCGTATATTTATCGATGTTACCTGGACGGAGGCTAAATAAAAATGTGAAATTTAAGGGTGTGTGTGTGTACTTCTAAGGTTTATAGACCGTACGCCATCTAACACGTCGAGGTCACCCTGACGCGATGGGCACAATAGAGTCTGGTCTTTTTTACATGTGTATGTAGGTTGATCTGGTGCTGCTGTGTTGCTGTGTAGTCGCTTCTCTTGTAGATATGTAGGTGGATGTCGCTGTCGCTCTGTGGTTGTCGCTGTGGCGGTGAAGTGGGGGGTCTGGAACGACGTCTAGGTGGTGCTGCCTACGCTACTGGGCGATCCCCTTTAGGGCCACACCCGCCAACTGCAACCTGCGTCCCCAGTGGCTATAGCAACTAACGTAGGATAGTTCTATACTCTTCTGGCACGCAGGTTGATGACCCCTTCGCTCCGTGTACGGCGCCAGGTTTCCCTCACAGTTATAGTTGTTCCTGGCGTCGTTCCACGCTGGCGGGACGAAGGGGTTCTTCACTCTCGGTCAATCAGCAATCATTCCGTTAGTACTGCGTCATATAAGCCAGTGACTTATACTACAGGTAAGAACAGATCCGCAATCCTATCTCGTGCAACTTTGTAGGATGTGCTGGCAAGGGCGACCCAGTAGGTCACCCTACATGATTGCTGACAGTGCCCACTCTGCGACGTGCACGCGGTAAAGAATCAGGTGGAATGTGACATTTAACGTATCGATTTCTCCTTATATACCGATTTTTGGGGTGTTCGTCGATTTGAAACTACTTCACACGTGACTCATTCATATTCACGAGTTATTACCAGTTAAAATAGGGACTGTACAGCTTTAAATAAGTGAATATTATACTCTGAGTTCGTCGTATCATTTGTGTTTTGTGCTCCGAGCGTGGTCGTATCATAACCCGTCGTAAGTCGTATCCATTTCTTTACACCCCTCCCACATTAATCTTTCAAATGTTATACATTTTTCTTGCTAGTTAAATACAAACACATGCTGATCAACATCGTGCTCGGAAGAAATGCTGCGGTACAACTGAAATGACGTTTAAATACCGATTGCATCACTTACTGAACGCCAAATGTATCGCTCCGAAGTGGTTTTATCCGGAAGCCGGGGTACAAAAAAAATGATACCACTTCGTGGGTTTGAACTTAAGGCCCACACTACAATTACACGTGCGGGTAAGACGAACGCGCTCCAGACTGAGGTACACGGAGACAGTTATGTGACACAAGACCATACTGTAGTCAAAACCTAATCCGCTAATGGATATCACGTGAGAAACAAAAATGGTAATATAGCGGTCCCAGCGATGTTTTCAAGCAATAAACGGTTTTTTTTTTCTCAAAGTAACGATTTTATTACTTCATACCTATTTGGGTCTAAGCTCATGTTTCCATGTATATAATTGCCCTGTACAAAATCAGATTTGAATATGCTCAATGTATGCTTTACTTACGAACAGAACAGAATAGAACATATATTTTATGTACATACGTATATCGTTATATATACATACATAAATAAGTGATTTTAGACAAAAGTACATTTGCTATGAGCAATATTAATATTAAATAACTGATACATGAGACTGAAAATACAAAAGAGCTAAACATTGTTTAATTAATCGAGATTGTATTCTTACAGCTAAAGCTGTACTAATATATTTAGCTAACTTAATAACAATATTCTTATCCTGTGTCTGCAGTAATTCTAATAATTAATTACGGATATTGTCCCTTTAAAAACTAAAATGCTAAAGTTCTCAATTGACCGAATGTCAAATTCTTAAACAAATGAGAGATATAACACTGTGTAGAGATATAACACTGTGTATAGATGTGTAGAGATATAACACTGTGTAGAGATATAACACTGGTGTAGAGATATAACACTGTGTAGAGATATAACACTGTGTAGAAATATAACACTGGTGTAGAGATCTAACACTGTGTAGAGATATAACACTGGTGTAGAGATATAACACTGTGTAGAAATATAACACTGTGTAGAGATATAACACTGTGTACTTTTGGCATATGCCCGACAATTACAGTTACTTATTGATGATTGCTACACTCTCTGTTGAACTTGGCGTCACATCGGACTTTTCTAATAGTATCAATAACAGGTACACACGAAAAATATGTCATATGTCAAAGTATGTATAATATAAAATTATTCGATTATAAAATGGTTCGATTAAACAACTAAGACACGCTGATCGAGTGGGTAAGATGGTCCGGATATTTTGTACGTTTTTTTTAAATACCAAAAAAGGCACTTTTTATTTATTTTTTACATTTCCTTTGTATCTACATATTTCGTATATTTAGCTGTTACCTGTTATTGATACATATTAGAATAGTGCGATGTGACTTCACTTTCAACCGCGAGTATCCACTTTATTTCCTAACTTACAGGTGCTACACGTTGGTCAAAAAATGACATTGGACTGCTTATTGTTAGAAACATTATCGCCGGTAAAGGTCAACACATGACATTAGAAGAGCTAGAATCTGCAGTTAAAGATGTCATTAAAAACGAAAAAGCAAAGACCTTTGTTGAGTTATGTGGATGGCCACTGCCTGAATTTCTCATTCGCAATAAATGTGTTTGACGTATGTAACAAACGGAAATCGAAAATATTTCTGATGAACCAGGCGTTTTTGATTCTTCTGATAATGAAGCATCTTGCATTTCCCCGAGTCTCGAAGACAATGACAGCCAAAAAGTTCGCCTTCAGAAACAGCAGATTAAAACTAAAACTGAATACATTGACCCTATTACAAAAACGTTCATATCGTTAAGGTATCGACTATTTTGATTTTGTTGGGTGGGGGTGGGGGGGGTATTTTTTTTGAAAAAATATTCTGGCCCTTTAATTGCTGAAAACAAATATCCTGGCTCTGACTTGAGAGGGAAAAAAATAAACAGTCCCTCAAACTGTTGAAAAAAAATAATCCGGCCTTCTCTCACATTCTTGGAAAATAATAATCTGACTGAGTTCAATTAGAGCAAAAAACTGTTTAATAATAATAATGTTTAGGGTATTTACATGCCAAATTTTATGTTTTAAAAATGCTTTATTATTTTGAAATTTGGATTAAACCTCTCTGAGCAGCATAATGCATAACATGATCAGAAAAGTTTATCTGGGGCCATTTTTTTTTTTTTAATACTCAATGCTGGACTTTAAGAAGCAGCTTTAGCCACATGCAATGCCATGTTACAGACAAAGCTATGCGCTATATGCCAGTGTTAATAAGAATGGTATGGAACTTGGTAGTCATTGTCCAGCACAAAACAATCCCCTACACCACAAACACAACTTCCAATCAATACATAATTTAGAAGAGCAAAAGGGGGCTCACATAGAAATCAAACAAGGACAGGCATAACAAAAGATTAAAACCAGCACATGGAGTTCCATGCATCCACCAAATATGAAAATATCCATATTAAACAAGATCCAATTTTCAAAGTCAATTTTAAATAAGGTCACTGACACTTCTGTCTCACCAACCATGGTGCCAGTTCATTCACATGGTCAGGTATTAATTGTGGAGGTTAGGTGGTGGTGAGATGAGGGTGTAGGGGGTGCGGGGAGGGAGTGGTCAGTAAATATATATTTGAAGTGTTACTGAATAGGGAAAAAACTGAATTAATACAATATTTTCATTGGGGGAGTCTACGGTGGAGCGTGTGTGTGTTCGGGTGTGGGGGTGGGGGGTCGGGGGGGGTGGGGTGGTCGGAAGCAAGAGGCAAAATTGGTAACTGAAGAAAAACCAAAAATAATAGAAGAAATATTTGTCTATTTAGCTGGGGTGATGGTAGTGGTGGTGTAGGCGTGGAGAAGGTGTGGGGTTTATGGGGCTATTGACATTACAGAGTTATGGAACATGTGTCTACTAGCATCCATGCTTTACAGAAGTTGTATTAACTCACCTATTGAAATACAAGGACTTGCCTGAAAACCAGAATTTTGAAGTCGAAAAAAGCACGTAACGTTGCTTAAATGCAATACAGAATTAATATGGAATATGTGTCTTCTATTGCCCTTATATTCCAAGCTTTACTGAAGTTTTGTTGATGTACGACTTACAGTTGTTAAATTACACTTGTCAAAAACAAACTGAAACCAGAAATTCCAAGTAATAAAAGGGCCATGCTTTTGCTTAAATGCAATACAGAGTTATAGAACATGTGTCTACTGAAGGTACTGATGACATAATTCAAGTTTCACTGACCAGTGGTTGCTGAAATAATTGAATTTGGCCAATAACTGAAAACCAACGTTGACGTCGACACAAACGGTGAGTAGATCTACAACAGCTCTTCTTATTCTACAAATAGTAAAACTTAAAAAAAAATATTCTGGCTTTCAAGTTGACGAAAAAAATAATCTGGCCAGTGTACTAGGCAAAATAAAAATCCCGGATTTAAAGAAATGATTTTTTTTTTAT
Organism: Cyrtodaria siliqua; assembly: GCA_037043455.1. NCBI lineage: Eukaryota > Metazoa > Mollusca > Bivalvia > Adapedonta > Hiatellidae > Cyrtodaria > Cyrtodaria siliqua. Next base: position 70,935 of record JAWPHD010010110.1, on the reverse strand, counting down.
TCCGGCTGAAAGGAAAATCTAGCCCCCCGCCCCTCTCCCCCCCCCCCCCCACCCCCTCCCATAAAAATCCCGGATTTAAAGAAATGATTTTTTTTTATCCCCCCTTGACTGGTATTTCACTAGTGCCATGGATTGCTGTCTACGATTTTGACGTTTTCAGCGGCTCGAAAGGACTGTTTAATGCCGCTCAGGACTCGTTAGAAGAAAGACGACACTTACGTTTAGGTACCTCGCGAGAACCTTCGCAATGCATATCGGAACGGGGAACATGGTGGTGCTTCATGCGAGGTCGTAGAGAGACACCAGCATCGCGAACTGACTTAGACGGTACTATAGTAAATCCGCACGAATGGTTCAAGCTGGTTAAAGATGGACTTCATGAAAACTGTGAACAGCTTGCAAGCTTTTCAAATGACTATACTGTTTTAACGATTGTTATTCTATGGCCAGAAAACGAAGATTTAGGACCTTTTATGCTGAAATTTCTCAACAGATTGGTTGAAACATTATCTCACACACCGAACATTGTTATGTGTATGCATCACGATGCTGTTACCGAAAAGGGGCAGAGTCGATTGAAGGCATGTTGCGCTGACTATTGCGGATCCATTCAAGTTCGCAAAATCGATTTCAAGCATCTTTGTGTCGGGATAAAGGAAAATATTGAAAATGAGAGTGGTATCGGCTCAACATATGATTTGCCAAATACAGATGATTGCGCGTTACCACCAATCAATGATAAAGATGCATCATGGCTTAGAGAAGACCTAGAAGTTCTGTATTTGACGAACACATACACAAAATGTACGTCTGATGAATCGGCGTTGGAAGAAGAGCTGAACAAATTTTACAAAGGTGGAAACTTGCACTGGTTTGCATGGTACGAGCGTGGTGAAGGCAGTATCGAGATCGATCACGATATTTTGAAGCCACTTGAAGACATGATTACTCCACATCTGGACAACTTTTCAAGCCATCTGTTATAACTATTCTCCACGCCCCTGGATCAGGAGTTCTACGCTTGCCCAGCGGTTTCTCTGGAAATTTCATTGTCGAATTCCGTGTATAGACGCAAAGCTTGGTCAGATTTTGAAGTCGAAAGACCTTTGTGACAAGGTTTCCTTCTTACACGAAAGAACACTGCTGCCGGTATTGATGTTGGTAGATGGGGAAGATGAGGCCAAAGTAAGACATCTCTCAAAACTTTTGAAATACACCATTACAGTGTACGTCAAACGATATCCATTCAGATATACCGGTAGTTTTTTACAAAGTGATAAGGATTTCCTTCGAGGGGCTGTAACAGCAAAAGAGGCAGAAAAGCTCGCTTCCAAATTAGGAGAGAGATGTGAAACAGGCAAAAGAAGGGCACTTCAAAAATGAAGTAAAGAGGTACAAAACAAAATAACATACCATTTGTATGAATTCGGGATGACAGCGTAACACTACGAATTTAAAGGCATAGTTTCGTACGTAAAAGGTTATCTGCAATTAGATCAAAAGACCTGCTACCTTGGCAGCGTTGCCTTGGATATCTGGCGTTAGTTTACTACTACGGCCAAACGTCTGTTCCGTGTCAGCTTTTTGCTGCACTTTTTTACAAACCATCTAACTATGTAATGTCTCTCGGGGACGATTTCCCGCACCTTTCTACATAATTTATTGTATACGCCACCAACGAGAGGAGGGAAATTAACTTGAGAATTTGCCATTACGAGGTTGCAAGGGAAATACTTGAGCAAATACTTTCGAGAAACGTCAAAACAAAAGAGACCAGAACAGATCATCTTGGCATGGCGGCATGCAGAAACTTGGCAGAGTTTTGCAAAAATTCATAGAATATGTAAGTAAAAAGAAGACAAAAAACAGTACCCTCTCAAAAACAAGAAGCGACATCTTGACAAAGACGTTTATATATCGAGAGGAGAAATATATGGGAGAAAACGAAGAACAGTTAAGAAGAAAACCCGCACTGTCAAGGTTGATGAATGACATTCCAGCAGGAAAACCATTGTTTACAGAACGTTTACAAGTGCTGGAGAACATTTCAATCGCATTTCCTAACGACCCAAATGTTCATGCACACGTTGGCCGCTTCTATGCATTTTGTAGACCCGAGAAAGAAGAGAAGGCAGAATCTTGTTTTCAGACAGCCATTAAACTGTGTGAGACACTGAATAAAGGCAAGCATGACGATGAACTAGACGATGGGATGAAATCGACATTGATGCACATATAACAAATGTATGGAATGGTTAAACACAGATCGGTTTCAAAATACACAGGAAGTTCACAGAGAGAGAGTGAAAAAAGAAGGAAAACTGATGAGTTCTTTAATATCAGAATTAAAGAACTAATGGAAATTGCCGAGCTTGCCTGTCATTATTTTACCAAGTGCAGAGATATAACCCCGCGCACACATGACGTGTATCCTTATGCGTACACTGGCGAGATGAAGGTGCGACTGCAGATTTGTGATTATGTGAAAAGACTGTTTTCATCTAAATCTGAAGAAGACCATATTTTCATGGAGTTTTTTCATTCAAGTGCAGATGATAACTCCAAAGAATTTGTAGAGAGTAACATTTTCAAAAACCCTATCATTTTGCAACGTACTGCATGCTTGATGGTGGACCCTTTTACAGTTCGCCACTATGCTTTCCTCTTTAATTGTACGATGACCTGTCCAGGCTGTGGACCCTATGATGACGCCTACCTAAAGCCCATTGGGACGGTGGCGTTTGATGTTTGTCTATGATCTTTCTTGTCGTGCCCTTAATGGTTTATTCTCTTACTGCTCTGGCTTCTGCCAAGTCACTGAGTACCTTCATTGTGGCTTTCTAGGCTATTGCTTTTTTGTATTATATTTACACGGGCATATTTGTGTTTTGCTTATATTGCCTATTGATGCTGCCTTGTTGGTTAGAGATTAGATCATGGCGGGGATTTCCGTATTTACTCTGTCCTTTTTTAATGGGATGACAGTAGGGTAAGTGTGAGGTTTGGTGCACCCTAGAACCGGTTTAAACCCCCAGTGGCCTACTTTGCCACTGACCGTTCCAAGGCGGTAGCCCTATTGTCAACCCTTTTGTGTTTGTGATGTCGTTTGCATTTATTATTGCTTTTGCCTTCTTGGTTGTCTGTTTGCGTGTTTGTTTCTGTGTTTTGTGGTTGACTGTCCTCCTTGAATGCTACTTTTCCTGTCCGATCTTTTTATATTTCTTTTTTGATAGGAAAATCAAACGTTAACAGTGAGACAGGTTTGTGTATAACATTGTTAGAAAATAAGGATATAATGTAATTTTATTGATATGTATATAATACACTCACTTATCAATAATGCAACAACCTCATGTTGAGAAACCTACTGATTGTGCAGTTATTGTTTGTGTTATCAAAACAGTGTTCATGTTTTTTGCACGATAACATATAACAAAATCGTCAACATATAGAGAACAATCCACACCAGGATTGATCTTTCAACTATACTGTTATGTTTTATATTATAAAGGGTGACAGAGGGTATGCTGCCCTATGGCACACTCATCTCCTGTTCATGAACGTCACATATCTTGTTGGAATGTGTATACTTTGATCCTATACGGGGCACACCCATCTCCTGTTCATGAACGTCACATATCTTGTTGGAATGTGTATACTTTGATCCTATACGGGGCACACCCATCTCCTGTTCATGAACGTCGCATATCTTGTTGGAATGTGCATACTTTGATCCTATACGGGGCACACCCATCTCCTGTTCATGAACGTCACATATCTTGTTGGAATGTGCAGACCTATACGGCAAAGATACTACAATGTAAATACTATGAAAGAGTTATTTGATACTATAGATTTTAGTCTTGTTTTAGATTTCTTGAAAGAAATCGGACTTTATAAATCATTAGAATATGTTCTTATATATACTAGATCTACTCAAAATTTGCTAAGGATCATTCTTCCATATAGTTGTATTTGAAATTAATTCACAATAACGATATTAATTTCATTGATACTTTAACAATTCCACAATTTGAATTAAGTCATGAGATCACATGAAATAGAAATAATGCTATTTATTTCAACAAGAAATTTAGACAGCAAAAATGGGATCCTTAGCAAATTTTGAGTAGTATATTTACTTGTTTATATACCCGTTGACGGGCATTTGTTGATTTACATATATACATAGTTTATATTATTACCGTATCATGGCAATAACCGGCGAATTGATATTTTGTATCACCATTTTCAATTTTGTTTTAATATGAATCTAATGTTTCTTGCAAAGTCAAAGAAAAGTAGGATATGTTTAGCAAAGTTGGATAACATTGTTCAGTGAATTAAAGGGACTGGATGCGATCAGGAATAGTAATATAAAATACAAGAGAAACCCACTCTTAATGTTCTTCAGTTTTATATGAAATATGCACGTGCGCGTGCATTAAATAAGCCGCATATTAGCTCCGTTTGGAATTAATATTTATTAAAATTTGGACTGGAAAACACGACGACTCGGTTTAGTTTTGTAATCAAAATCGTCAATATTAATTCAAATGGGGTTCATATTGTTAACAGTGGTACATATTATTCAATAAAACTGTAGTTAGGTCACAAAAGAAGAATTAATTTTAGCTTAAACATATCATAGTAATTAATAAAAATGACTTGTGAACCATCAACTAGCAGACTCGTCGAGTTTTGCCGACCAAACTATTTCATTAACAATAATTAAATCGCTTATTGTATGAGGCCTAACTTAGTGCATATGCATAATGAATATACAACTAAAATACATCTGTGATGGTTTTACTCGTATTTGGATTCACACCCATTATACTGTTGTAATTTTTACCAACGAGTATTTTCTCCTGGTTGCAACTAGTGTTGTATACTTTAATAACGGTTTATTTATTCATACCCGCCGCTTTACAATCCTATGAATTTGTTAATGTCTTTACGACTGGTAGTTTGTGACCGAGTTAACAAATTATGATGTAAGGAAACACAAAGTCATATATTCTTTACAACACACATATATCTATTTCTTCAATTATGCAATGTTCGTAATATACCAAAATTAGACTGTTCAATAACATTGTCACTTTCTCACTTTATTCAAAGTCCCATTTCAAGTTTTGTAATATTTGATGTTTTGAAGTTCCCCCTAATATGAAGTATTCTAAGCCGAAAGTAATGCCAAAAGATCCCCCAATATCACTGAGACACACCTTTTATACCACTACAGTGTGTAACACCAACCTCCTACACATGTATTAACACAAGCCCCTTATAAGGAAGTGAATCTTCCCCAACACATCATGTGTTAACCCAAGTTTGACCTTCCTTTGTTTAAAGGACTACACAGTCTTCCCAATTACACCCCGTGTAAACACCGTGTAAGAACTACACAAACACCTCTGTGTGACCAGTATAGAATACACTGCATAGAATATCAGATCACACACTAGCCCGGCTTGTGTTACACTCTGTATGCAAGGTTATATGGAACTTTCAATACTTCCACAAAAAGATTGCAATAACATCTATAACATGTAATATTACCAAAACACAACACTGCCCCTTCCTTAAAACGAAAGAAAAGAGTTTTAACCCAAATGTAAAAGTAATTAGCATATCAACAAATAAAATTACTCTTAAACGCTACTAGTTATAATAATCTTCAACTTAATAATCCAAACTTAATTCCAAAAATGTCTTTCTCTAACTTAGGAAATATATTGTTTTAAATCCAGATGCTAAATCCTTCTATAACAGGAAAGGCACTGGAAGTAAGTCCTACATGTTTCCCTAAATACTTGTCAAAAGAAAATAGCACAACCTCACACACCGTCACAATCACACAGAGTCCTGAATTATGATTTTCCGCGAAATAGTGCTTTGCTGAATTTATTTTTAACATTTTAATACAATGGAAGAAGAAAGAGCACTTTATGTCTATAGTCCCACAATATAAATTCTGGTATACTGGTCCCATCGGTAGCGCTTCGCATGGTTGGGTTTGATTTAGCCACCAGATTGACACAACGTTGATAGGACGTGACACTGGGAAACTCAGTGTCTCCAACGTAGATAGGATCACTCAGTGTCTCCAACGTAGATACAAGGTAGTAATATCCACCATGAAGGGTTAAGTTAATCCGTTAGACGCGGTATATACTGATAAATCCACAAGCGAATAACATTTATTAACACTCAACACTTAGTAAATCCAAGAGAATTCCAACTGTGAATAATAACCTTGGTTAATCCTTTATTAGAATGTAATAATCCAATGGTGTAATTAATAATCCAATGCCGGGAAACAGTAGAAACACTTAATAATCCAATTTAACTTATAGTAATCCACATTTCATGAATAATAGGTTAATCCATACCTTTTTTAGTGGACCTATTAAATATGGGTAATTATTACATATTTTAAATTACTTAGTATTAGTTAAGTCTTTCAGCTTCGAAGAGTTAAGGGCGAATGGCTGTCGTGTTCCAGGTTTTCAATGTTTAAAGAGTCACTACATTTAATGGAGGGTTCATATGCTGACAGACAGATCCCTGTACTCACAATAAGTTTGACATTACAGTTCAAACAGGGTGCAACCCTTTACATCATGTTATTTATTACTCCATAGCTTTCTGAGAATAACAAAGATTCCAACAACAGTGACACCTGTTATCCAGTATAATTGATGTCAAGTGTTCCTTAGAATAACAATTTTCCAAAGCAGAAACATGTCACAGCTATGACATGGTCAATAATAGCCCATTCACTTGATAAGGGCTTTAGTTCCTGCACAGAATGGCACCTCTCTGTCATCACACGGAACACAGTTTATTTACATTAGCCCCAATCACACCATCCTTCATACAGCCAGACTCACATTCAACTAAGACTACTTATCTCCAGAAATTAAAGTTTAACTTTCCTTCAACATATTTCCGCAATCATCTTGCTAGGAAAAAAATAGTTAGCTTCCTAGTCCTGTGTAGTTGTAAACAGCAGCCATAACGGGATAAGAATTCAAATACCAGTTTATCTGCAACCATGTTGCTGCGTTGGTTGGGTAATACATAACACATACTATTTTCTTCGTGAAATGATCCATAACCACCTGCACATATTTATTTCCATTTTCGGTCTCAAGCAAAGGACATAGCATTTAAATTTTAATTCACACACAACTCAATGCAACAATCAATGGGCGTGTTACACCATACACGATTATTACCTGGCGTGTGTGTGTGTGTATTTCTAAGGAGTATAGTCCCTCCACCTACGACAGGCGTCCTACCCGACGATTATAGGCACAATGTCTGGACTTTTATCTGTGTGTTGTTGTGTGATGTGATGATATGTCTACTTGAAGCATCGAACTCAATGGTTTCTTTATAGTGCTGCCACACTGGAATACCACGCCGTAGTAGACATGATACTCCCACCCACCCAGTCACATTATTCTGACACTAGTCAATCAGTCGTAGCACTACCCATTATTTGCTCGTCAGGCAAGGGTTACAAGTGACTACTCCATTTTTAAAGTCTTTGGTATGACGCGGTCAGGGGACTCGAACCCACGACCTTCCGAATGCAAGGCAGACGCTATAACCACTACACCACAATGCTTCGGTATTATTACCTGGCAAATCTGGAACTGTTTAAATGAATAATTTGTTCCCAATTAACTGTGCATATAAACATCACCTTTTTTTATTAAGCTCATTGAAAGCTTGTATACTCACTCAAAAACTGGCCTATGTAACACCAACATAAACATTGGGTACTTTTAGTTCTGCTTGAAGTATATGAGCAACGCGTAATATATGCAGTTTTGAATTGTCAGTCTATGCTAGATATATATTTGTTCACCTTATATATTTAAAAATGTTTAAACTTTTTCATGCTGTTTTACGAAATTTTAATGATAACCTCGATATAAGTTTAGAATAAAAGCTATTCTCCTAATATCGCGGGTTCTTTAATATCGCGGTAAACACTATTTTTGATGACATCACCCTCAAGCGCCACCTACCTGAGATCAAAATCTCACAATTCATACCCGAAGGTCACGATAATGTTTACAAATACATATCGGCAAAATGTCTCAACTCATGGTAAGTAAAATTGGTTTTCCAAACAAATACAAAAAAAAATCACAGTGTGTAAATTTACTCCACCCCCTTACCAACGAAAGAACCCATACCACTTCGTAAAATAACTTGATGAACTTTGGGTCTCCGTCAAATCTTCGTCTGCTTGATGATATTTATGAATGAACTTGTTGTGGTCACGTGACGACGCTATGTTGCGAACAGGGCACCTGCCAACAGCGCCAACAAATTAAGGGAAACTAACAAAGAAGCCCTGCTGTGCTTTTTCCTACGGAGTTCCCAAATTGATTTGTAGGCGCACATATTGAGTGGGTGCAAGACACTTTGTTTTGTTTCTTGGGGAAGTGTGACTTCTGTCCACATTGGACACACCTTAATTACAGCTGTAATGTTACAGTTTTGAGGCGTGGCTCTGTTTTCACGTCCACACTGCCTTACAAAGGTCTAACTGCTTGTACAAAAGATAAAAAAAGTAAAGAAAACAAGAGTGTTGAGTGATGAATTGATGTAACTTGCGTGATTATTAAAAGAAACTATTGAATTTCAGCATATAGTTGTAGATTTATTTGTAGATATACCCCATTTATTTTATTTAGACTTTTTGGCAATTAATAAAATCTAGTCAGGGCCTCCACCGTTTACCGCGATATTAGAGTACTCTCCCCTGACAACAGTAAAAACATAGTTGTCGATATCGGATAAAATTATTTCAATATGTAATCCATCAAATGTTTTAATACTATGTACAAATACAAATGAGATGTTTTCGAACGTAACTAGAACAAAAAAAATGTTAGATAAATGTTGTATTATCATTTATTTAAACTGCAAACGGTAAGTACCGCGATATTAGGGAACACCATCCTATATATTGAAAATGAAATGTGTTGAAAAGAGTAATAGAATAGTAATAAATTGCTCTGTAAAGTTCCATCTTTATATGTTTACACATGTTGTCCTTATATTTAAAGCATATTGTAGTAAATATTATAACCTGAGACAAATTATTAAATAAAATAAAATACTGGGGTTTAAAAGACCAACATTATACAATATTAAAGGTATTTATGCACAAAAATATATAAATAATGTATACAAGATAGTCAGATTGTGTTTGGTATAGTTTTAAAAAAAATGGTATTTTCAACACGCACACCAAATAACAAAGTAGACATCCTATTTAAAAAAAAAAAGAAAGAAAAAAAGTAGATACTTTTCATAAAGTCTTGGATCTCTTTTAAGGGAACTGGAGGCGATATAGATATTGTTGTGATTTGGTAATATTACATTTTATAGATGTATTATATGAATATGCTTTATATGCAATCGTTTTGTGAAAGTATTCAAAGTTCCATATAACCTTGCATATTCTATTGGGAAGACTGTGTAGTCCTTTAAACAAAGGAAGGTCAAACTGGGGTTAACACATGATGTGTTGGGAAAGATTCACTTCCTAATAAGGGGCTTGTGTTAACACATGTGTATTACACGGTGATTACACGGGGGAGATTGTCCACTAAAAGACGCGTGTTAAAGTCAAAAAATCCCTGACGCTGCCACCAGTGTTGTAATTTTTACCAACGAGTATTTTCTCCTGGTTGCAACTAGTGTTGTATAATTTAATAACGGTGTTCATTTATTCATACCCGCCGCATTACAATCCTATGAATTTGTTAATGTCTTTACGACTGGTAGTTTGTGACCGAGTTAACCAATTATGATGTAAGGAAACACAAAGTCATATATTCTTTACAACACACATAAATTATTATGAAAACGGATAGTTTTAAATAAATGTTCGGAATATATTTAAAACCAATTATCAATGTTTATATTGTAGTATTGAATGTTGAATCAAAAAGGTTGAATAAAAAAGTAGTTCCCATAAAGGTGAAAAATATTTATGGTAATTTCACTGTTTGAAACAGTGAGATTATCAATTTTATTTCTCTGAGAAAATTATATAATTGACTGGAAAACAAAAAATACCCGTAATTGAAAATGCGTAAAATGAATTAAGAGTCATATTGTAGTAATGCAAGTTAAAGAAGTAGAGGATATTTGTTGTTTTTTCAGTGGGAGATGCAACTTTATTTCATCGAGTGAGCTACGCCACGAGTGAGAATACTGTTTTGGGAGCTCACTCGATGAAATAAAGTTGCATCTTCCACTGAAAAAGACAAATTTTCTTTTTCTTTTATACGTCCATCAGTATTTGTGTGTCTATTTCACGAGTATTCCCCACTGGTGGCCCCATTTTATAACTGCTTATCTACAGATCACTAGTTAATACACGACAAAAATAGTTCTGAAAATATTTATTTTAGTAAAAATATTTTCGGTGAAATAAACATCAAAATTTATGAAAAAATATATGAAATATATAGTTATCATGGCAAACATACAACTATCAGCAAACTGAGGTAAGAATAACAACTTTTTGAAAGTAGATAATCACTAAAGAAAAAGTAGTTCCAAAAACAGTGATATTTATTTATGGTAATTTCACTGTTCGAAAACAGTGGATTACCACTTAATTTCACTGAGAACATTATATAAATCACTGGAAAACATAAAATAAGTAAATTTAACAGTTATTTTCTAAAACAAGTTTGTTTTTTTACATTGAACAAAGTGTGGTTTCGGCAGTGAAAATAAAACTCTATATTTCACAATATCAAATAACACTTCTATTTCACTGCTAAAATGCAGTATTCCATTGCTTATCATGAAATAAAATTGTTTTATACATATGTGTATCGATACATGTACTGCTTTGCCTTGAGGGGCATTTTATGCAACGAGTCAGTAAATTTATCAGCCGGCAAGCAAACCAACACATTTAAAACTCGTTACAACCTCCCTCAAAGAAAACTCCCCCAATACCCCCACTTTCTACACTACTTATAAATAATTGCTACTTTTTTAATCAACTCCAAATAAAATCATTTGCAGATCAGGTAATCAATATCTTCCAAACCTGACACCGCAGATGATTTTAGTCTCGGCTGTTAAACAAAGTCGGAAGGAACAGGGCAATCATCCTCGTCATCGCTATGCATATCACACTTGATCATAGAATATTTTATTTTTCTGCATTCGCATATTTTACGTTTCAACTTGAAAAGCTTTTTTTTTGGTATGATCAAGTTTTTCTAGATAATAATCCATTTCCGATAGTAATTGTTTTCGCTTGTTGATTTGACTTTTCCTAGTATCTAGAAAATCAGCACGAATCACATCATATTCCACCCAGCCCTGTTTGCATCCCAACAATACTCTTCTATATTTGCCTTTTAACTCCTCAAGTTTTTCACATATCTCTTCCGCAAATGTTTGTTCCATATATAAAGTATTATATTATTATGTATACGCTAGTGTATCCCAGCCATTGTCTAATATGTACCTTTTGTCATCATATGCGGACAAACTTTTTTTATTAATTTCATAGCTGCCCAGCTTGTGTTTGTTAGATCTGATAACTTTCATTTTATGATGAGCTTCTGTCGCCGTGAATAAAATATGTTTGTAGTTATCATGCGTTATCTGTTTTTTGACAACACATTTCTTAACACCTTTGCATTTCTTTGTTTCAGTCAAATTGTATGAGTATGATTTGCTCCTCAATCAATCAAACTCTACGATCACCGCACCACATGCTTTATCTTTCATTTTACCAATAACCTTTTTGTTATCGTTGAAGTAAAACTCGCTATTTGGATCATAATACCTGTTATCAAAAAGTTCTTTGTCTTTGTACAGATCAGCATACACATCTTCTGTCTTAATTTCATAACACAGAGAATCAGTGTCAGTAAACAACAACTTAACTTTTTCATTGTATTTGTTTCTAGCATAATTGTAGTGGAAATCATACATCAAGTATTTTGACAAGTCTAGAATACACATACCAACATAACAAGGACGATTTAAGACCAGTCTTTTTTCATTCTGTTTATAGCAAACAAGTTTTCGCTAAACATCTTACACGAAATAAACGATGGTCTTGCCGCATATTTCAAAAGGACTTCCTCGTCATGCGTCAACTTAACATTAACTCTCTTTCTCAAGTTTTCCATCGTCTTGCCAAAAACAGAATTATTCATAGGCTTGAAGAAATCTTTTACCAGCTGTCCTTTTTGTAGTATTGAAGCTGAGATACACTTTCAACAATTGGGACTCGTCCAACTGGAGTATCCTGTGTATCTGTTTAACTTTCAACCCAAAATTTTCATACAACTTTAAATTTCTATAATGCGTGACATATTTTTCCTTATCTTTCAATGTAGTAATAAGTTTGTTAACTTTACTAGTTCCCAAATCAAACTTACTCTTCAAGTTTTTGCAGTAGTCCGACAACCACTCATCTTTTATATTTAGACTTTCCGGAGCGAGAGGATAATCATTATGCAAGTCATGTAACTCTTCTGGATATTCAAGATCACACTCAACAATATAGTTTGAGTTTCCTTCTTCAAATTTATCGACCCATTTAAAATTACCAGTTGGTAAAGGTTGACACATCGCCCACCCGTACACGTTGTTAGCATCAAGATACATTATATACTTGCTCTGTTTACTACTATCATAGTTTTCCATATACTTATTATTAGCTTTCGAATATCTAGTCGCAATATAACTCACACCACCTCTCATTCCTTTCTCTACAAACAGATATTGATCAATATCTGTAATCAAGTCAAGTTTAATCCCAGTCATTTTCAAACAGGCACTACTGAAGTAATGACAAGGATCTAATTTGTAATACTCAAAGCACATTTTCTTAAGTTCTCAAAAACATCAGCTAGCAGCAAAACATCGCTTTTCAAATACAGATCATGATATTCCCCATGTTTTTGATCTTGAACGTCTTCCATATTTTTTTAGCATGCTCATAATCTTCATCTGAGATATTTGCATCATTTAGCTGAGAGTAGAAGCTTTTCTTGTCAGGCAATTGTTTTTCCTTGAAGCATTCAAAGCTATCCATATAATCATAGGGGTAAACTCCTTTTCTTTTCATCAGTTCTAACTTTTCATCGGAGTATTCTTGAGAGATATATTTAAAAAACGGAATTTTTTCACCAAGTTATCGAGTGACTGTGACATCAACTGGAAACTATCTATAAACACCAAATTTGACCCAAACATGAAAGCCATATACCTTTTCATGTTATCTGGTATAACATTTATCGTTTTTTTGAACTTTCCGATGTGCTGCATTATAAAGTGAGCGTCATAACCTCTCAAGTTATGAAACACAACACGTATTTTTTTAGTCAATTTAAAACTGAGATTGCATGCATCGTGAGCACTTCCTCTAAACTTTCCAGTTATATGACAGTGATCTCTAACTGCTCTATCACACGTCATATATCGTTTATCACAAATATGACATTTCTCAGCCGCCCTAAATTCTTTTTCTTGTGCCACTGTCATTGTCAAATCTTTCTTAAAACATGTATTCGCAGTTTTTTTTACAATGTTTTTCTTTCTCTATCATTTGTTCTAAAAAAAATATAAACAGCGTTTGGTCCTCTGTATGTTACAACCGCTTTAGACTATTTGTCATCGTAGCAGCAGACAACCTTGTGTCCGTAACCACAATCAGTATGTTGTTGATATGCATCTGTATACGAATTTTTTGGATTATTTGTAGCTGAAGAGATTTTTTCTGTTATTGCTTCAAAGTCGGCATATATAACAAATGGAACCATTAATTGCCTGCTGTAGTTTTTAAAGAAAACCTTTTCACTCGCAAAAGGCATTTATTTTTATTGCTTGCTTGCCGTTTGGAGAAAGACAATCAGGTTTATGTTTTTCTAAGACTTTTTCTAATTTAAAGCATTGCAGGCATGTTTTGCAGAACCATTTTTATTTGAATGTAATGTTTGATTAAACATCAACCGGTTAAAATCCTTTATCCACACATAATGTTTTTCTTCTTCTTCGACAATCAAATGCATATCACATTCTTTTTTTACTTTGTTTTTTATATGTACAGAGGATACACCCCATTTTTCTCATATCCAAATATATTAAAACAAATATTGTTTTGTTTTCCACTGTAATCGAGATCAACAACGTGCTTTTTGTACTTTGTTATTCTTTGGGGATTTTTTGCAGCAGGAAATTTATATGCCAAATGACACCATCTAAAGCACTCATCATCTTTTTTATTTATTATATTTATTAAACCTTTTCTAGGGTTAGAAAGTTTTTTAGATAACTTCAAATAAGAGCTACACCTCAATGGCTTATACTTCACCCTGTTTACATAATGCATATCCACTGATTCAATTACCCATCCACTTCCATTCCAGAGCCAGTTTCCAATTCTTTCCGTAATTTCATTAGTTGCTGTATTTAAAGCACCCTTGATATCCTTTTCATTTAAGATTATTGCCGCCTTTGATGTAAAGTAAGCTGTTTTATATGTAGTTGTCTCTATATTATTGATTTTAGCTGTCTTGGAGAAAGTCATTTTCACAGTAACACATAATTAAAATCCTTTAGTTCTTTTTAATTCCGCCTTGAGGAATTCTGTGACTATTTTTCGCGTCAGGCGAAGCTGAGCGAGTGGACTTAATCTATCCACAATACCCACAGAGAAAACCTTACTATATTGTTTCGGGGATTTTTCAATTTCTTTTACACTCATTATATAATATATATATAATACGGAATTCTTTCAGCCCTAATTAATTAATTTAACCAGCATAAAAAATAATATCAATTCCCTCTTTCAATAACTTACCGTAATAATAAATAAAATCAATAGTTATGGGACCGTTAGTCGCTCGTGTGATCATTTTATCACTCGATCTGTTTAATCTTTCGATATCACGTTTTCTTAATTTCCATGGGAGTTTCATTTTTTGAGAGTCAGTTATAATCTTTTCAGTCAAATCCTTGAAGTTTGCAAACATTAATAGTTCTCTGTCAATTGTATTTGTACCCTCAAAATCAACTAACAAAGCCTGCTTCTCGCAATCTTTCCTGAGACGTTCTATATCATCTGTGTATACCATATAATATTATACTATTCTTATTCTTTTAAGCCGTACTTAAATAAATAATAATAATAATAGTATATTATATGATGAACTGTATATATTGTAAGAGAGTATTAGATGTTTTTGATTCTTCTGAATTTTGCATGGATTGTTTTTTATTTTATATAGTCGACAAAAAGACGCACTGTAAGGATTGTGTTGGGTACAAACTTTGTTACAATTGCACATATGCATGCGCAAATTGTAATAGCACTTGCGAGGTTTCCAATGGAGAACGTATTTGTTTCGAACATGGGACCCACAATGGATATGATCTTGTTGTAGATTATCGGGGAGTTCGCAAGAAGAGCGTTTATCATAGAAGATATCATCTAGAAAAACTTTTGGGAGGGTACAATTTATCCCCAATAGACAAGTAGAGATGCGAGGATTGGTTTTACAAGACTTCAAACATTTTAGATAAGATAGGAGGCCGGAAAAGAGTAATTAAATTTAATTACATTTTTCAGAAGATATTCGAGCTATTAGAAATAAAAAAAGAAACAAAACCAACTAAGACAAAAGCTACTAGAGACAAGTACGATGCCATATGGAAACAAGTTGAAAAAGAACTGGTTTAGTAACCATTTAACTTATACCTCTCAATATATCTTTCTAGAGGTTCAGTAAAACTATCATTTTGTTGCAGATGGAGTATTTTAGAAAAGCATAATGGGATTATCTCCCCGCCTGGCATATTAGATGTTTGCACATTTGAAAGAAGTTGTTTAAAACTTCTATGATGTGACTTTAATAAAACCTTTTTTCCTGCTATTTTAGTTTTATTCATTAAACCCGCAATTATTGGGGGGATTGCTCCAACAATAGCTATGAAAACAGGAACTGCTGGAACTAATACCAATGCGGCAGTACAACCAATTATCCCGCTTGTGATTTATAACCCCGTGTTAATTCTACCACATAATTTATAACTAAGTCTGTATGCTGCCGCTTGTCGAGTCAAGTAACTAATTTATTCCTCCTTGCTTTTAATTTCTTTCATTATAATAATAATTAGATAAATTAAAATATTTAGAAAACAATTGCTCGTGTTCTCCGGCAGATATATTACCATATTTTAATAGCTCGTCGATTATGCTAATACCTTTATTTATCAACTGCGGACTATTATTTCCAGATATAATACTTCCACACACTAACTCTAGATCATTAACCAGATCATCGGGACTATTGTAATATTCTGCGAAACCTCCTAAAATCTTCTTGTACTTTAAACAACTTTTATGAATTGGTAAATCAGATAATTCTGTCAGTTCCTTGAATGCATTTTGAGATAGCTTCGAGTATGCTTTTCCATTGTTGTAACGCTTTGTCACCAAGTCTATAAAATCGCTATCTACTTTCAAACCTAGCACAGCTGACCCTCCTTGTCTAGCAATTAGTTTGTGATGACCAGCAAAATTATGTATATCAATTTGAACCATACCATAGTGACCATCTTTGCTTATTTTGTATGAATTTCTTTTCTGTTGCATGCCTTCGCTGGAAGTCTTTTTTGTAGTCTCTTCGGCTGTCCGAGCTCGTTCTGGTAATCTCTCTTTGTAAAATTCTATCGCTTTTATATCATTAGCCAGGTTATTATATTCATGTATGTGTTGATCTCGATTATCACTAGTAGTCTTGGGGTTTTCAATCATTTCTTTAACTTTTTTTATAGTTCTTGGATCTTTCACCTTTTTTATCCTTTCTTCAATTTTTTCTGGATCGAGGCCACGTATTCTTGTTTCCAGACTTGATATCCTGGAAGACATTCCCTTGTGTATCTCTTCAGCTTTTGTAACATATTCATCATAATTAGTTTTTCCTTCCGTAATACCTGGTATTTTAGATGGGACTGGCAAACCATACTTATCAAGAACTTCTTTTTCCATGCCAACATCTAAATCAACATCATACACCGGTGTGAGTTCCTTGGGCCTCGCAGCAGGTTATTCTTCTTCCCATTCTTCTTCTTTCTCTTCGCCCTCAGGATTCATTGAAGTACGTTTTTCTATGATTTTTTTTATATAATTCTTCCACAGGTTCAGCAGGTTTTGATCTGGGCGCTTTTTCTGGAGTTTTTCTTAATTTTGGTCCAGACGTTAACTTCTGCTTTAGTTCCTCCATTAAATTAACCTTCGGTTCTCGGTCTTTAGGATCTGCGGTTTGCTTGGTAGTCGTTTTTTTATCTCTAGGAACGAATGGTGGTGGTGGTGGTGGTGGTGATTGTGGTTGTGGTGGTGGCGGTGGTGGTGCTATGGCTAATCGCGGGCGTAGTACCTCTGGAAGTATAGCCAACTGTTGACGTATTTCTGGAAGGGTAACCAAATGTTCAGCTAGCTGTCTTGTTTGCTCTGTTATTCCACTAGTTACTGGTTCAAACATCTTTTGGTATAAATCCTTGCTAGCTCCTCTTTCTAACCTTTTCTCCTCTTTTTTGAATAACGTTATTTTCATATTCTTTAACAAGATTATTCGATATTTTCATTTTATTCGCTAATTCTCTCCACTTTAACAAAGACATGTATAATATAAGGTTAGATTAAAATAACATGAGTTAAGTATTATCCAAGTATTATTATAATGGAAATTCCAAACTATGATGTGAAGACAGACAACGGTAATTTCAAGCAGATATGGAACTTCATGCCAGACTGTTATTTTAGAATGCTTATATGCGGTAAATCAGGATCTGGCAAGACAAACACATTAGTTTACATGTTGCTAAAACCTTTAATTTACTATGATAAGATTTATTTGTTTGCTTATAACTTGGAACAGTCAAAGTACCAGATTTTGTCGCAAAAACTTGAAAAGATAGCAAAAAGGAACAAAATTCCAATCGAAGATATACTGGAGTGTTCAAATGATCAAGTTATCACTGTGAATGATTTGGATTCTGATACTCAAAAGATAGCTATTTTTGATGATTATGTTTGAGAGCGTAACCAAAATGATATTGTCGATTATTTCATCCAAGGCAGGCATAAGAATTGTTGCGTGATTTACTTGTCACAATCCTACTACAAAACTCCCAAAGACATTCGGTTGAATTGCTCTCATTACATCTTTTTTGCGACTCCAGTTAATCGTGAACTGGGTATGCTTTCCAACGAACAGGGTGTTAGCAAAGAGCAGTATAGAAAAGCAACTGACAAACAGTATGAATTTCTGTATCTTGATCGTCCGAGAAAGTTAGTAAAGCGTAATTTCAACGGTGAAATTTAATCTTTTATATTATATAATGGGACTTTTTAATTTTCTTGGAAGCGAGGAGACTAGCTCAGGCGGTGTTAATATAACACATTTTGGTATTGTGCTGTCTGAGTATGTAAAACAAAAACATCTGGTTAATTATCTTCACAAGGGTAAAAACGGGGAAAAGGTTTTGAGAAGTGATCTTAACATGGATAAAATCGAATTATCAATGTTGGCAATCCAGACAAAGCAGATGATGTAGCAACAAAGCAATTTACTCAAAGAAGAATAACAAAAATCATATGTGATTATAATATTGATAAAATTCCAGACATGATAAAAAATTTGATAACAGGTGTCGGTGATAAAATAAGTCTGATACAAAAGCAATTACAAACAAACCGTGAACATATGGTTGAAATTCAAAATGGCTTGAAAGATGAAATAAAACTTTTAGGTGATGCCTTGAAAGAGTTAGAAAAGAAAGAAGATGGATTGGAAGATAGCGAAAACTACAAAACATTAAGTGAATAAATAAGATCTGGTGTTCAAAATATTATAACACGGATTGGAGAAATCAATAAACAAATGGTTGATAACAATGAACTTGAAGCCGCTATTACTACTGCTACAACACAAATGAGAACTGCTTTTACTGCTGAAATAACTCAGATAAAAATATTAAATGGGCAAACAAGCACTAACGATATCGACAAAGAGTTTGAGGACATCAAAAAGAAAATGGTTGACGCTAATAAACTAGAGACTGCTAATGCCGATGTTTCAAAACAAATGAGAGCTGTCCAGGATGACAGGAGCAAAGCTTTTGCTAATGAAATAGCTTCTCTTACAGCTACAGAGTCCCTATATCAATCGATATCTTCTTTGTAGGCGTGTTTTTATTTGTAACTTCATGTTCACCAGCTCATGTAAAAATCGGGTATTTAAGTGAGCAAATATAGCGCAGGAAATCATTTACTGTATATACATCAACCAGTGCACATCCTACCTATACATATGTAACAGTAATTTTTACAGGAAAAAAAAGTTAGCTTCTTTCGGGGCTCGAACACACGACCTTCCTGTGCTCTATCGACTGAACTACAACGCTACTTGAGAAAATAGTATACTAACTACCATATATTATGAGGCATAATAACATATTTGAACGCAACTAAAGATGGATTCACGTGTGAAGTAGTTTCAAATCGACGAACACCCCAAAAGTCGGTATATAAGGAGAAATCGATACGTATCATTTCACATTTTTTATTTAGCCTCCGTACAGGTAACATCGATAAATATACGGCTCCAGAATATATGTGATAAAAAAATAGTTGCCCGGAAGTGGCATTTAAATTTTACAAAAATCACATCAAATTATTACATCTTACGTAAACATAACATTGGTAAGAAAAGGAAATCAATGTTGACATAAATTTTAATTTATCATTTTTGGGGTTTGATTTACAACACCCTCTTTTGAGTCATTGTTATGGTATACATGAAGTAAATCACTGTGGTATTCATGCCTGGTGTAGTCGAAAGGAGTTCCCAAATATATAATCCCTAACTTTTTTGTGATAAAAAGCATTTTTGAGTATTTCAGCCTGCTTTTTCTGGCTGAAATGACTTTATTGACTTGTTTGTGATAGCTAAAAACCATTTGCATGGTTGTATGATGATTTTATTTATCAATTTGAAAGTTTTGAAAGTGAAAGTAGAACACATTTAACAGGTGCCGAATGAATGCAGTTTGTTCACGGTGTCAACAAAGATCAGAATTTTATTTTCTTATATGCCACATGAACCCTACTATTCTCAGCAGTTTTCTAGAGAGACAGATCTCATGACTAATAACAGGTAAGTGAATCTAAGTTTGAATTTCATTTTGAAAAATGGCTAACTAGAAAGCTTGGACAATAATGGGATTTGATTTACTTCCGGTACACCTTGTTAGGAACAGCACACAGAACATCACTGACAGACCAAAATATATCGGTTTTGACTGAATTTATCATCTGAAATGATTTTGAAGATGATTTGCAAAGATATACAAGGTAAAACAGAAATGAAAGAAAGTATATGGCAAAAAGATTTTGGGGCCATTTTTCTTGAATTAAAAATCAAATTTTAAAGTATATGTATACAATAATGCGTAAAAATAATTATATACATGTATTCTGACATATTTCTCCGCATTACGAGCCATAACACATAAAAGGCCCAAATACACTCAGGATATATCTTTTTTTAAAGTGGGTACTATTTACATTTCGGTGGCCATCTTGGCGGCCATCTTGAAAATACTTTTATTAGACTTTGGATTTTCTTGAAATAAATTGATATAACCAAATCATTACTACTGTACATTATTTTCCTTTTTGTTGCCCTGTCCACTGACAAAAGTTGTCAATTACTCACGGTGGACGAAGTGAAATATCAACTTGACACACGAGTCTGCTCTTATTTCAGACTTGTTACCTTTATGTCCAGATGTTGTTACCTTTATGACCCCCAAAATATGGTGTTAACTTTATGGCCAAAGTTGTTACCTTTATGACCAGTGACATTTTACCTTTATGACACGCTGTTACCTTTATGACCGAAAGGTGTTACCTTTATGACCCATTGTTAACTTTATGTGTCCGTTGTTACCTTTATGGTTGCTACAAACGTGGCTCCAGCGTAAATGGAGTTTCTACGACAGAATTTGCAGCAACTCTGCAGTTCAGGGTGAGAAGATTCTAGGCCCATTTTACATATGTTATCTCGATGTACATGGAGGATGAGCCTGGCATGTTCATGCCTGTTAAGCGCCATATAACCTTTCATGTGTTGGTGCGCCTTAAAACCCAATTCAATTCAATTCATAAATCATTTTAATATTAATTGATATGATGATTTAGGATCTTATAAACTAACTCGTACTTTGTTTCCAGACAAATATGTTCATAAACAATAATTAAACCGAAGGTAAGATGCGGCTTAATTTAATGCTTAGGCATATGAAACTGAGACATACTCTTCTGGTTTTAATTTGTATCGACACCAATCACTTTTCCAGATCGCCTGCAGTCCCTTTAATGCACCACTTAAAGCTACAGCCGCTTAAAGCTGCAGTCCCTGTATTTAAATCGCTTTCTTCTTTGTAGAGTGTCTTTAGTTCACCAGCTCAT
Organism: Cyrtodaria siliqua; assembly: GCA_037043455.1. Taxonomy (NCBI): domain Eukaryota; kingdom Metazoa; phylum Mollusca; class Bivalvia; order Adapedonta; family Hiatellidae; genus Cyrtodaria; species Cyrtodaria siliqua. Next base: position 49,376 of record JAWPHD010010110.1, on the reverse strand, counting down.
GACGAAATCGTCTATTTAAACGATCAAATTTAACGCAGTCCAGACTCTATTGTACCCATCTCGGTGCGCCCTAAGGCGCATTGAGTTTGTTGGCGGAGGGACTATAAACCTTAGAATTACACACACACACGCAGTCCAGTCTCTATTGTACCTGTCATATTGGTTAAAAGCCGGAGAGACTAAACTCCTTAAAACTACACACATACACACACGCAGGATAGCATTTACTTTGTATACATCGAGCAGTGCACATCGTACCTGTACACATGGAGCATTATTCTACAGAAAAAAAATTCGGTACCTGGCCTTTTAATGTACAGCAACACGTTGAACTTACTGAACTACAACCACTGAACAAACTGAACTACAGCCACTGAACATACTGAACTACAACCATTGAACATACTGAACTACAGCCACTGAACTTACTGAACTACAGCCACTGAACATACTGCACTACAACCACTGAACTTACTGAACTACAGCCACTGAACTTACTGAACTACAGCCACTGAACTTACTGAACTACAGCCACTGAACTTACTGAACTACAGCCACTGAACATACTGAACTACAACCACTGAACATACTGAACTACAACCACTGAACATACTGAACTACAGCCACTGAGCCACTGAACATACTGAACTACAGCCACTGAACATACTGAAGTACAGCCACTGAACTTACTGAACTACAGCCATTGAACATACTGAACTACTGAACATACTGAACTACAACCACTGAACTTACTGAACTACAGCCACTGAATATACTGAACTACAGCCACTGAACATACTGAACATACTGAACTACAACCACTGAACATACTGAACTACAACCACTGAACATACTGAACTACAGCAACTGAACATACTGAACTACAACCACTGAACATACTGAGCTACAGCCACTGAACTTACTGAACTACAGCCACTGAACATACTGAACTACAGCGGTTTCTTGAGGACATGGTATATTTAGTACCATACTCGTATATTCTGAAACGAAAAAGAAACGCAACTCGGGAATTTACGCTTTAGTCTATATTACGGTGTCATGTTAGGGCCATCTTACCATCGCATCTTACCATCGACCATCGTATCTTACCATCGTATCTTACCATCGCATCTTACCATCGACCATCGCATCTTACCATTGTATCTTACCTCGACCATCACATCTTACCATCGACTATCGCATTTTACCATATATAGCAGAAATTCCTGAGTTGCGTTTCTTTTTCGCTTCAGTATATTACAATGCATGCATATTTGAACGCCCCTCAATTTTTGTCAGTATGTAGTCCATCATGTCGAAAATAAAAATAACCATGCATGGTGTAATACTATTTAATATCAATTTGAATTTCCGTCAAACCTTTAACCTAGCAGTTGATAAGTTTGTGCGCGTCGTGTGTTCTGTAGTTATTACCCAATGATTATTAAGCTATGCTACAACATTAGACAAGATTCCGTGGTGTAGTGATAACACCATCCTGTATAATACCTTCATGTAATACAACTAAAACCGCAAGGACCCTGGTTCAAATTCCGTTCCGGGCAACACTATATTCGGAAGCCGTATAGATATCGATTGTACCCAAAACGAAGTTCCTACGGAAGCTAGATAACATGTGATACATGTAATTTACGCATCGATTTCTGGCTAATATACCGACATTTTAGATGTTTGTCGAATTGAAACTACTTCACCCGTGACCTTCATATTCATGAGTTAATATCACTTTAAGTATATCGTTTGTAGCTTTAAATGAGACAGACATTCAGTTCTGCTACAACATTTTGGCCCCATATCACGCATGCAGTTATTTGCATATGACATTTTGTGTTAGTGAGCCATGAAAAAAAATGCTTCACTAGAATGAAATTGTTACAATCGAAGTCTAACAACAACAGAATTGAGTTTTGAAGCACCACAATACAATGTAGATACAATTATATGGATACAAGCCTTATTAATTGACAGGAAGGTTCAAGTACGTGGCATGGATTCAGAAATATTTGCCAATTGCCATTTTGCTATTTGCCAATTGCTATTTGCCATTTGCTATTTGCCATATTTTGCCTGTGATAAACCCAGGGATCCGGGATCATCCGGGACCTAAATTATATATTAAATTGATATATTATTGGCGATTTCATTTGTTGATGTAAAATTGTGACTTTTGAAAGAAATAATTTATAATTAAATTGTATTTGTGAAATTGGCTTTTCATGTCGCTTTGGCAAATGGCAAATGACAATTAGCATGTCCCAACCCGCATTCCATTGTCGTATATTGTTTCTACATCGAATAAAACGTTGTTTAGACTCTCTTTTTCTATTTGTATCTGCAATCAGCTGTTTCAGTTCCCGTTTACATATTCCTGTTTATTACCATTTTAACACAAACTGACCGTTTTGTTGTAACGATGGTGAATCGAATCGACAGGTTGCAGCATCGGTGTTGGGAACTAAAAAAAATTAAAAAAAATAAATAAAAATAACGTGTTATTTGTTGAAAACAAACATATTTTAAGCTTTCCTGAAAACATGTCCCAGAGTACTGTAGTTAGATACAAGGTTTGAATATCTCTCTGGTCAACATTTTTACCTAACTGGTTTCATCAATTATTTCACTGGTCAAATTCCGAGAATTATCGACAAATCAGGGCTGGTTGGAACCGCAGATGAATGTAGTTCTCGAAACCGAAAATAATTCGATCAAACCGTTTTTCTTCTTCTATGACAGACCCCGTGTGGTTGCCGGGGTAAAATACAACCACTGCAAATCCCGCTAGAGGCAGACGGATAGGACCCCGCCTCACCACCTCATTTTTTATCATGCTCATTCATTCAAGGTCTTCAACATGACACCGCGTATGCAAACGTGGAAACGTGGCTCCATCGTAAATGGAGTCTACTATAGAATTTGCAGCAACTCTGCAGTTCTGCAGGTTAGAAGGTTCTAGGTCTATTCTCTATATTTTATCTTGATGTAAACGGAGGATGAGCCTGTCAGGTGCCATATAACATTTCATGTGTTGGTGCTCCGTAAAACCTAATTCAATTATATGACCGATATAACTTCATAAAATAAAATATTAAACAGGTGGATGGGGGATAGGGGTATGTCATGGGATGTCAGTCATATTTCAAACGTATCTGAGCTTTTATCAAAATTAATATTTTGAACAAGAAATGAAGGACCTATTACGTGTTATTAACAACATTTAGCTTTTTTAAATAATTCAAAGGCCGTGACTGCAGTTTCTGATCCGCGCTTTCTTCTATGAGCTAGTTAACTTCCTAAAATGGATGAGGATGAAGTATGAGGTAGCGGGGAGGGGTGCATATAGTAGGAACGGGTACTAGTCAGAATGGACTGGTTGTCCAAGCTTTTATTAATATTAACATTGGTTTAAACATATTTTATTTCACAAGCTTTTTACAACATAATATTTGTACATAATAGAAGAATCAAAGTACTGAAAGTACTGAGCGGCGTAGGTTGGTCGAAGAGGATTTACTGTCTAGATCCTTTGTCATGTTGAAGGGGCGTGAAAGAAGCAGAATGCGTTGATTTGCTTTGTTATATTTTTATTGGAACAAAGTTATGCCATTTATGTGAAGAAGCCTGCCAACAGTTTTATTATGACAATATTATCAAATGCGGAATGTATTGTAAACTGCAAGCAATCATTGTTGTGCAGATGCTCTACTTTCAAAATCTAGTCGATTTATTGGTGGACTAAATTTAGAGGAGATAGTCCGGTTGCCAAATGCAGATTTTTGGCCTAACCCCAAAAAAAGAGTCCGCACAAAATGTTTTTGCATAACAAGGTTGTACAATATGTCCTGACTCAGAAACTTAATGATGCCACCTTGGCACCTTTGGGGAATATGAAATATTCAAGATGGCTGACAAGATGGCCGCCGAATCATAAAATCACCGTATCTTATGTATATGAGACAGAAACATGCTTTTTGTGTCGACATATTGGATTTTGTGGTCAAAGAAACCATAGTGAATGTTAAAAAGGTATTTTAGGCAATTTAAAAATTCAAGATGGCGGACAAGATGGAGGACAAGATGGCTGCCGAACATAAAATCGCCATATCTTCTGTATTATATGAGCAAGAAACATGCTTTTTGTGTCGACATATAGTTCTTTGTGGTCAAGGAAACTATATTTAATGTTTAAAAGGTAAATTTGAAAAATTCAAGATGGCGGACAAGATGGCCGCCGAATCATAAAATCACCGTATCTTAGGCAGTATATGAGACAGAAACATGCTTTTTGTGTCGACATATTGGTTTTTGTGGTCAAGGAAACAATATTTAATGTTAAAAAGGGTATTTTAGGCAATTTGAAAATTTCAAGATGGCGGACAAGATGGAGGACAAGAAGGCTGCCGAACATAAAATCGCCATATCTTCTGTTTTATATGAGAAGAAATATGCTTTTTGTGTCGACATATGGGTTTTAGTGGTCAAGGAAACCATATTTAATGTTTAAAAGGAATTTTGGGTAATTTGAATATTTTAAGATGGCGGACAAGATGGCTGCCAAGACATAAAATTGTCATATCTTCTGTATTATATGAGAAGAAACATGCTTTTTTGTGTCGACATATAGGTTTTTGCGGTCAAGGAAACCGTACTTGATGTTAGAAAAGGTCTAGCGGTCTTATAGTTTACCATTGCAATTGTTACCCGATAAAAAGCCCACATAAAAGAGCGAAATTATTCTAAAAATGAGTTTTTGTTATTGATAGAAACATTAACACCAAAACAATGGAATGATTTTTATTCATAATACAAATAAAATTTATTTTGCTGGTCATGGAAAGTCCTTATTTACTGCAGTAAGCAAAACCCAGCATGAGCTTCAGTGTTCAGTCACCTGTCTGCGCAGATGTACGCCAAAACAGTCTCACGAATGATTCTCCAACAATAACATGGTTAGCTTTTATTCATAATTTTCATTATCGGTATCACTATTTGCCTCTTCATCGCTAAATTCTGCAGTCTCTTTTGTCTATCAATTTTGACAGTTACTTGTCAAGAAGCAGTTGCAAAGTACTGTGCATGCTAGCTCAGTACTGCATAACATCCACACCTTGCAATTGCACAGGGCTGGTCAGACGAACATCCGCAACAAATCATCTGAAGCACACATGCAGATGCTGGCGTTTTATCTGCAGGGATTGTCACAGGTGTAAGAACTTTATATTTTTTATCTTTGCTCCGACCAAATTTCGTCAGGTGGATCTGCGTTCATTGCACTTTTCCAGATACATGTCTGAAGGTGTGCCCTTTTGACATTTACGGAGAAGGACTCTGATGTTGGTGGCACAGATTGTAGCTTAGCAGTCAACCAAACATCCTATCTGATATCAGACATGCTGCCATTTCATTTCCTCCCATAGCATGCGGCAACAAAACAGGAAGCTTCTGCAATAACGTCCTGTGTATCAGCACTTATGTCACAAAGTTTCTCAAGTTTCCGACCCTTCTGCAGCTTCTTGACAACTATTGCCTTACGTAGGCCGCTTAGTTTAGATACAGTATCACAGTCAGACGGAGCATGTGCGGTGAACAGCTGGGGTACAACCGCTGATTGTTTCTTACCTGTCGCTGCGATATCTCCTCAGTCCATTCTATTAATCTGTGATCATAAACTTGTGATTGAAGCCTTTCTCACTTGCAGGGATGTTTATGACTTTGTCTTTGAGCTGCTCACAAATCATGGCAATCAGCTGAACCTTGATTTCTGTATTGGTCAGGACCGTCTGCTGCGCTGCTAATGGTGTACTTAGCTTTAGTTTATGCCCAATGCCAGACTTCTGACTAATTCGGGGCTCTTTCTTGTGCCACTATTGATGCTGTACTCATAGTATCTGTCAAATATCAGATACACATCACACGTATTAAGACGTTGTGACATATAACGCCAGTAACTGTCAGCAAAATCCTGCACAGTCGCATTGGAAGTCCAATGGATGCACCAGAGAATTGCGCAACCATCAATAATGATCACATCTGGCTTCAGTGAAGCTCGTGCTGATTGAACAATTTGAAGTTTCTTCTTCAGCATTGATTTTGAAGTTGCTATCCTCATGCTGCCATTATCATCAAACATTTATGTTGGGAGAGGAGCAAGCTCATGGCTAAACACGTCTTTCGAGTTGACACCAATCCCATTACCCGTGAGTAGATCAACTGTGTGTCATAGAAAGTGACAGATCCACATTTTACACCTTTTCTACTGACTGCCATAGTGACCACATTGTTGGACAATGAAACCTTCAGGCCAGGATGATTCATATGCAGACATTTGTGTTCTTCCAACGTTGACAGCATCATCGACATTAACTGAATCTGTGCTTATTCTACCGGAGACAATATGAAGGATACCGTCAGAGTACTCTTCTGGGATCAGAGGGTCAATACAGGTGTCAGGCTTCTCGCGGATATTCTTTCTGTCAGCTGCATCTGATTCAATTCTTGCATCTGCCTCCTCCTTGTGTGTAGTGACGTAAATTGACTTACTGATATCCCTCATACCATCCAAAATTTTCGGAAGGCGACTGCATGTATGCAGGCTGAGAGTCCAGCGCTTTAGAGCAGAAGGACTCAGTGTTATTCCTATCAGTCCCCCTGGACCATGACCATACCGCATGAATGTGGTTTCTATGAAAATGTCTGACCAAATGGCGTTCCAAAGACCAGCGTTGTGCCACATCACATGTTCACCATTTGCTTGAACCTCATCTTGAAGTTTTCCATGGACCTCAGATAATACAAGCTATACCTTGCATAATTTACATGTCCTGCAGCAAAGAAGTAAGGCATCATTGAGGCGACAGCGTACAAATGTAAGGCCCATTGAGCTTCCCGTTCTGCTCAGACAAACAACATCATACTCAAGACTGGTTTGATAAGACAATCAAACCAGAGTTTGGTTGTCCTACTTTGAGCTGCTCTTCTCTCCAACTTCTGCATCAAATATATATTTTTTTTACTTTTTTTGTTTTCCAAGTTATCTTCTGATAACCCATTTATTCAAATATCTTAATACATATTTTCTGATACATATAAACAAAACATATATGTCAAGGTTAACAATTTGTAGGATGAGTTTTTGTATGTTTTTTTGTATATATTATAAATATGTACCAAATTAAAAAAAAATAATATAATAATATACATGTACACATGGGGAACAGAAGACTTGCTAAGTTTTCTGAAGTAGAATATGTTCTCTTAGATTGGCAATTTTTTATTCATTTTGTCCATTTTAGAAATGTTCAACTGTCAGCATCTTGGTATTTCAGTCAAGTGTTTGTTGTTTTTTGTACGTTATAAGGATTGAAACTATTATTTTCATGTATTTTTGCCACACTTTTGTAAATAAATTTATTTTATTGTTTTTGGTAGAGATACATTTAAGAGATTTATACTGGTATCTTAGTCTGCTTTGTAAAGCGATGATTGACAAGGGTTTATTTAAGTGCTTTGATGAATATACGTAGTATTTTAATTTCTAGCATAATTTGTAAATCGGCTGGAGAATAGGCATTTCCAATGTTAAAAATAAATAGTTCATCTGTAAATAGTAATGTAATGTTATGGGCAGATAATCATAATTTAACTTGATTTAGAAAAATCTGAGTTGCTTGACATGTCCATAACATATGGATTAAAGTTTCTTCTTGTTGGCAGTATGTACATAGAGGATTGTCTATAATTTTAATTGTATACACATATTTTTTAGTTGAAAGAATTCTATGCTTAATTTTTATTTGGAACCATTGTAAGGATGTACTGTAGTTATTTTTAAATGGTGCATTGTAAATATCTTCCCATGTTTCACTATCAGTATTGTATACTTGTTCCCATTTTGCCTTTGAAGAAGGTGTCTCATCATTTTGATTAAAAATATTATACATATCTTTACATCCTGTTGTTGATTTCAATATAGTGCATATATGATATGGCAGTACGGGATTTTGACATTTTGTTTCAATTAGAGTAATATTACGGACAGCTACGGCAAGATTGTAAACAGATCCAGGAGCGTCTATTTTCATTCTATCCATCCATACCAGGTATGAAAACATATAGCAAGTAATAAAAAAAAATCTCGATTCATATTCAACGCATAGGTACCCTGAAATGCATTTCAGGGTACCTATGCGTCAAATATGAATCGAGATTTTTTTTTATTGCTTACTTTATGTTTTCATAACTGATTTCGTTTTACGATACCGGTTTAAAAAAAAAGTCTTATATTCTATTAAAGACTTATTTTTTTTTAAACCGGTATCTGTGGGAGACCCCACTTAGATTTAAAAAAATGGAACTCCAACCACTTTGTAACTCCCTGGACTGGTGCGTTGCTAGGCCCAAATGCTAGCATAGGCCCCATGTTTAACTTATCCTAACACTTATTATGTTAGAATGTATTAGGTGCATTCTGGCGTATATTTCAAGGTAAAGGTAAGTACACAGATGCATCTGAAAATACTCCCCCCACCCACCCATCCCCACCCCACCCACCATCCCTTTCCCACATTCGTATTGCACTTTTGGACTTTTTAATTTTTCGATTTCTGAAAAAAAAGACAGGCCCGGGCCTACAGTGCCTACACAAAGCTATGCCATTGCTGGATACCCTGGACACCCCACTCAGAAATCGTAGATTTATTTGTCAACAAAATTGGTCCGAGTGGTCCTTCCCCCACCCACTAAGGTAAAAGCAGGATCCGCGAATGTTTATTACCACTATGGACTCGTTTACATGCATATGATTAAAAAAATTAGCCTGCTCAGAGACGTAGTAGACTGAAGCTGAATCCTGCCAGAGTAGTTTACGCTACTATATGCCTCTGGTGTTTAAACAGCCGTGCCCTCTTCCATTTATTAATGGTCACCATATATAACCTATATATTTACCTTTTCATCAATGAATTTATAAATAAAAAGCCAAAAAATGACATATTTGATGCAAATACCCACCAACAAATGAGTAGCTCCGTCAATTTTGGTAAAATCAGTGCAGTTGCACTTTTTCCAAAAAACACCCCTATCCTATAAAATGGAATGTTCCGCCCGGCCATTTAGGTTTTCGGCTGTTCATTAAATATGTTTTTATAGCATTTACCACACCATTGTATCGAATAAAATTTGTTTTGATTCCAAATCTTTGTTCACATTCCAACTGAGAGAGAAATTTGCCATCGTCTTTTAATAGATCATTAATATGAATAATTTCTTTATTATACCACGCTTTATAAAAGAATGGTTTTCCTCCAATTAAAATCTCGTCATTTGGAAATATAGAGATTTTCAAACAGTCCTCTTCAATTGAAGGTTTGTTCATTTTTCTAAATGTATAAAATGATTCTAGTACATCTGCCCAAAACGGATTTGTTATTTGTTTTATTAATGAACTTAGATGATCGTTTCCTAAGTGTATTATGTCTTTTATATTCATTTGTTCTTCTATTATATTTTTCCAAATTCCTTCTTTTAAAATCATTCTTCTTATCCATGTAACTTTAAGGGCCATATTAAATGCCTTAAGATTTATCATTTGTAATCCGCCTTCAAAGTAATGTTTGACAAGTACTGTATGTTTTATTTTTGAAGGTCCTTCCCACAAAAAGTTATAAAATAATGAGTTTATTTCTTTAGTGATGATTATATTTGGATTTGGTAATGCGATAAATAAATGGTTTAATATTGGAAGTAATAATGATTTTATAACTGTTATTTTCCCTAGCGGTGTTAAGACTCTTCTTTTCCAAATGTTGATAAGTCTTTCTATCTTTAATACTTTTTCTTTGTAATTTATGCTAGAAATTTTGTTTAAATCAATATCAAATGTAATTCCTAATAACTTGAACTCGGTTTTACCCCATGTCAGTTTCCATCTTGTTTTTATTGTATCGCTACTGTATTATTTCAAACCAATCCATATAACTTGTGTTTTATCAAAATTTACTTTAAGACCAGAGTATTTAGCATAATGTATTAATTCCTTAAGGGTTTCATTTAGAGATTGTTGAGATCCATCAAGGTATCATCAGCATATTGGGATAATTTATATTCGGTGTTGCCGATCGTAATACCCTTAATGTTTTTATTATTTCTGATTTGATAGCTAGAATTTCAGCGCAAAGTATAAAAATATAAGGCGATAACGAATCCCCTTGACGGCAGCCACGTCCTATAGTAAAAAATGAAGATAATTTACCTCCCTGATTAATAGCTAGTTTTGCATTGTTATAAAACAGTTTTACCCATGATATTATTGAACTTCCAAATCCAAAGTAAGTTAAAACTTTATAAATAAAGTTCCAAGAAATAGAGTCAAAAGCTTTTTCAAAATCAATTAATAAGAGTAAGCCATGTATATTTTTTCTTCTGCATAGTGCATTATATCATATATAAGTCTTGTATTTTCCCCAAGGTATCTGCCTGCAATGAACTCTGTTTGGTCTTTATTTATCAGTTTTTGTAATGTAGTTTTGAGTCTATTAGCTATAGCACTTGAAGCAATTTTATAAACACAGTTCAACAATGATATGGGTCTATAGTTTTTAAAATATAACGAGACTTTTTTTCTTTAGGAATGCACGTTATTATTCCTTCTATTTGTGTAACTGATAATTCACCCTTTTTAAATCCAAAATTTATTGATCTTACAACGAAATGTCCTAATTTCTTCTAGAAAGCTTTATTGGTGCAATGTAATCAACAGTTAATACTTTACACAAAGAAATTGCTTTATATTATTCCTATAACTAGATGTATCGCTGAAGGTGATAACTACACCCCACACACATTTTTTTAGTAAGATCAAGGGCAATAAGTATTGCATGGTATTGAGTGAGCCGCACCAAAACTGTGTCATTTACACTTCATGTTTAGCTAGTCTTTTTTTCGTTGTTGTATTGAGGGTAGCTAAATGTATTCGATCAGCTTACTACAGTAGGAGGGTACATCACTCGCCTACCGGCTATAAAGGAAAGCCCTGCACCTATAGACCGAAATGTTCGTGAAGGGGAGGTAACTCCATACAGAAGCGAACTATACCTATTGTTTTTACAAATATTTCTTTAAAATTATTATTTATTTATTTCTTTATTTATTTGATTAAAGTAAAAACCATACATCACAATATACATTTTAAAGGGTGTCATGAAACCTTTAAGTATAAATAGAAATGAAATGTAAAACAGAATAAAAACTGAGAAAACAAGAAATACCACTGTAAGTAACAAATGCCCCCGAAGTGACCTTTGACCTCTAAGTATGACCTTGACCTTGGAGCAAAGGACCTGGATTTTGTGCGCGAAACGTCGTTTGGTTGTGGTGAGCACTTTTGCCAAGTTATTTGAAAATCCGTCCAGGCATGCACAAATTATTGACCGGACACGATTTGACATTTGACCTCTAAGTGTGACCTTGACCTTGGGCCACATACCTGATGTATTTGCGCGACACATCGTCTTGTTGTGGTGAGCACTTGTGCCAAGGTTTTTGAAAATCCGTCCATGAATGCCAGAGTTATTGACCGGACACGATTTGACTTTTGACCTCCAAACGTGACCTTGACCTTGAAGACCTGGGTTTTGCGCACGACACATCGTCTTGTTATGGTGATCACTTGTGCCAAGTTATTTGAAAATCCCTTAACCTTTGAGGTATGGACCTGGGTTTGCGCGTGACATATCGGCTTGTTGTGGTGATGATTTGTGCAAAGTTATTTAAAAATCCCTGCAGGGGTTGTGACGTTACGATCCGGACACGAAAATGCGTACCTCTTTTTGACCTATGAACTGCAAGTGGGACCTTGACCTTTGAAGTATGGACCTGGGTAAGTAATTGAAAAATCCATGAAGCGGGTTTGAAATTTTATGAAGTGACTTTGAAGGTAAATTCCGAACACACATTGTTTGTGTACCTCTTTTTGTCCTCCAAATGACCTGCACTGGACACATTGGCTTCTTTTTTACCTATCAACTGCAAGTGTAACCTTGCCCTTTAGTTTAATTAGTTTAAACTTATTTATTTTACATCGATTGTAACGAAAGCTCTATGAACTTATTTGAATCACTCTCGATGTCTTCCTGGGTAAAACCAATACTAAGCAATGCAGATAAAGTGTCTTGCTCAAGGACACAACGCATATGGCAATGACGGGAACCGAACCCACGACTTTTGGATCATGGGTCCAACGCTCTACCACTAGACCACAGCGCTCCACAGACCTTGCCCTTTGAAGTATGGCCCTGGGTATTGCGTGATACATCGTCTTGTTATGGTGATCACTTGTGCCAAGTTATTTAAAATTCCCTGCCGGGGTTGTGACGTTACGGTGCGGACACGAAAATGCGTACCTGTTTTTGATCTATGAACTGCAAATGTGACCTTGACCTTTGAGAAACGGACCCGGACTTTGCGCGCGACACATCGTCTTGTTATGATGATCAGTTGTGCCAAGTTATTTAAAATTCCCTGCATGGCTTGTGACGTTACGGTCCGGACACGAAATTGCGTACCTGTTTTTGACCTATGAACTGCAAGTGTGACCTTGACCTTCGAGGTACGGACCTGGGTTTTAAGCGCGACACATCGTCTTGTTATGGTGATCACTTGTGCCAAGTTAATTAACAAGAGGGCCAAAATGGCCCAAAATCGATCAACTGAGTATCTTTGCAATGATGAAAAAAGTGTCCTATCGCAAATGCTTATTGAAGATGTTTTTAAGTCTTTCCTAATGTAAGTCTATGTAAAAACATGCAAACTCTCTACATACAAACTTTGGACCCAGGGGTTGCAGCCATGTTTGACCCCATGGACTGCAAAAGAGCAATCTTGATAGACCAGGGATTAGCAATCATTAATAATAATAAAGAAAACAAGGGGGCCTGTGGATGCTCTACAAGCTAAAATGGCTCTTATATCAAGGGGTTCCATCATAAAATTCCTTTCAATACCTTCTTACAAGTGCAAAACACAACAACACCCTCAACCAAAATTTAATCCCACAACTCCATGCTAACAAGTTAAAAGAAGATTTGTTAAGTATTTCCATATACAAGTCTATGTAAAACATTTGACCCCTGGGGCGGGGCCAAATGTGACCCATGGGTCACCATTTGTACCAGCTTGGTAGAAGACCATAAGTCTATAGCAAACGCAAAACATTAAACGTATGGCTCTTGTAATTTCAGAGAAGAAGATTTTTTACGTTTTCCCTATATAAGTCTATGTAAAACATGCACAATCTTTATATACAAACTTTAGAAATATTAAACAAAAGAAAAAAACTCATCCAAATAGGAACCGATAATAAAAATGAATAATAATGAAGAAAAAAAAAGAGTAAAAAATACCTCCAATGGGATTTGAACCGACGGCCTTGGCTTCCCAGTGTACAAGAAGTAATTTAAAGATTTTTCTATGGCGGCAATCTTGGATGTCGTGTTTACCTAATTTTAACAAATTTGTAAAACATTCAGTTTCAGAGAAGAACATTTGTTCCCCCTATACACGTTAATAAAAGAATCAAATCATAGGGTGCCCTCTGGTGAATATCAGTATAACAAGAAGTTTTTATGAAGTCGAACATATTACTAGGTAGTTTCTGGAAAAATAATGATGTGTTGTTGATTTAACTTTAAGCAAAATTAATCTTTATTAATATACCCCCAAAGCCCAAAGTGGGGTTAAATTCAGAAGCAGCTGAAAATTGGGTATGGCTTTAGAAATCACCCAATATTTTAGGTAAAAAAAAATAAGCAAATAAAGTTATGGGAAGCTAAACAGGTATCAATACAAAAGTTAGAAAACCCTTAAGATAAAAATAGGAGAAATCTTTGAAGTTATTAATTTCAGCACACCTTCTAATGAAACAAAAGAAATCACAGAAAACTGCATTTTTGGCATATTTTGGGCAAGACAAACTTATAGAAATAATAAAAGAAATTTGTAATAAACTGGTATATAATAGAGAATTATAAGGTTATCAAATAAATGTGATAAAAAGTATATGATAGATAGATAGATAGATACTTTATTGACTTAAACTTTTACAGTTTCTCATCATTACATACATAATTTGTAATACATAATTATAATCACATGACAGGTTACACATACTTCTACACACTCACTTATAGTTCAATTTTCAATACTCCTTAATTAATCATAGCTCATATAAATCACACATTTAATCAATAATCCAAGGATATCAAACAACTAAAGGAATTATAGATAAAATAACAATTTATGTGAGGATGTACTTGAATATATTTTAAGAAATAATATTTGGAATAGAACATCTGACAGTAAACGCCTCTGACAAATATTTACATAATTAAAAAGTTCTTTCTTCTTTGAAGATTGTAGAAGTGTTATAAATTTAAACATATTTGGCCTTTGTATGTAATATTTTCTGATATATTTCTTTCTAATATCATTATAAGCTGTACAAATTAAAACAAAGTGAAATTCGTCTTCAATTTCAGTTGAATTACATATTTGACAAACTCTTTCATTTCTTTCAATCCTATGTCTTGCATAACGACCTGTCTCAATTCTTAAGCTATGTGAAGATAAACGTAATTTAGTAAAAACACTTCGTAATCTTTTTGTACATAAAATATTCAGATAGTTTTCATATCCAAAATTATCTTTAACATGTCTATACAAACTTGATAATACTCTATTTTCTTGTAGATCAGTGTTCCATTTTTGAATAAAACAATCCACCAACCTCTGTTTAAAGCTAGATATAAAATGTTGATGGTTCACCCTTAAAGGATCATCCCATATATACATAAAGCCATACGTATTAAGCAGAGATTTTACATTAGATAACCAATTGTTTAAACCACTTTCACAATCAGATACTGAAGATTTATAAATAGATGATAAAATTATATTTTCTGTTTTAACTAATTTCAACCAATATCTAACTATTCTTGTATATCTTGTGATAAATAAAGGATAACGCGCCAATTCACCGTAAACACCAGCATTACTCGTGGTCAGTTTTACTCCTAGAATGTGTTTACAAAACTTGAGATGAATTCTCTCTATCTCTTTCGATTTTATGAAACCCCAGACTTCACAGCCGTAATTGAGTATTGATGAGACGAAAGCATCAAATAATTGAAGGGATGTTTTAGGTTTTAGTTCAGTTTTTCTTAAGTTTGCAGTTAAAAGATTCATAGCTTTTAATGCTTTGCCGCACATAGCCTGTTGATTTAACGTATACGACCCTGTGTAGTTAAATACAACTCCAAGATAATTAAAATCATCGGTATGTCGGTGTTCATATAAAAGAGTTAACAATTAAAAATGTTAAAGACCCATCATTTTATTACAGAAAAAGATAGATATATGTGCTTTGGTTTTATGTTTTTATATAAAAATTCATTTGACTGGAATACATTCACCTGATATACAAACATCACATCTAATTGAATTACAAACAGTGCATCGGTATATAATATGCACAATATAACCAAAATACTTAAAAGAGATGTTGATTTACCCCAGCCACTTCATTTTGTATGGTATATTTTATCCGACTGTTGTATTTGCTTTGTATACTAAAAATAACATCTGCCATGTTAGAATTAAAATTAATGTTAAAATAATTTTATATCAAATACTAATCATCTATCTCTAAATGTGATATATCACACGGTATACAATAGTTTGTCAATCAGAAGCATGTCGTGTTTTCAGCCCTCATGATATAATTCCTGACCATATTATCTCAATACTGCGGTAAAGTGAGCGATATACCATTATTATGAATAAATCAAACCCTAACCCTGGTATGTCGCACCATATACCAAAGTTTAGAGATCAGATTCAGATGTGTAGGAATTATATCTCGAGGCTAAAGCCCTCGGGCACATATAGGGTCACAGGGATGATACAGTGGCTGATATGAAAACTGACATAAAATAATCTATAATTATCGAAACTACATCAATGTGTGGGGTTCATGATTGTGAACATGTATACTAAGTATCAAGGATGTATGACTAATGATTTTGGAACATCTTTCCACTTTTTACAACATCCACATACGCGTTTCGAGAAAATATGCGCAGATCACGCTAAATCGTCACCAGAGGGCACCCCTAAACCGAATACTGAACTAAATCGCTCGATTTAAAGAAAAAACCTATTAGTGAAATGCTGAAGCAAGTTTTCTAACCTCGATCGTCGTTAATTTTATATCGGCCTCATTCCGAAATCGGGAATACATTAACAGCCTATTTTTTATTGTTAGGTACCCGGCTTTGTAACTTTAGTAATTTAGTAAGAAAAATTGATGCGCAGTATCAAGTCGACGCAGAAAGATTTGCATTGAAAAGAATTAACCAAACAGTACAGAGAAAAAGCAGAATGCAGCAAATAATTATACCAGTGCACATTATGATACACTTGTTCGGTTGTAGGAACCTCAAACGTGAAACATGTCACAAATGTAAAAACGGTTACAAATGTAAAAAAAAAAAAAAGGTCGCATATGTAAAAACATACGACAAATGCAACACGTTTGGTGACATATGTAAAAAAAAAAAAAAGAACACAAATGTAAAAATACATTTTTAAACGTTCATTATTTAGCTCTGTTGATCAAAGGTCATGTCCGTCTGTCCGCCAGTAAACCTTTGTTCGTGGCGACTTCTCCTCAGACACCGCTTGGCCAATTTTGACCAAACATCACATGGATGATAATTAAATGAATTGCTTTTTAGATTTGCTAGCATTAGGTCAGCGCGACATCCAAGATGGCCGCCATTACCATATATTGTCAAAACTTTAAACAATCTTCTAAAGAACCTCTGGACAGATTTCGACAAATAAAAAATGACCGCCAACGCCTAGCCTATCAGATTTGTTTAAATAAAGTCCCTCGTATAAAACATTATCGTGGCCCGGGGGTCCAAAGTTTGTATATTGTGATTTTACATGTTTTTCATAGACTTATATAGGAAAAAACATTAAAAACCCTTCTTCTCTGAAACCACAATGTACAGAGCTCTCATGTATAACAGGTAGCATCAGTTTATGTCTACTAAGTAAGGTCACATGTTTTACATAGACTTAGATTATCAGCTGATAATAGACACGACACAATAATGCGAGATTACGTTTATTAGCAAACTAACTTAAGGATGATTGGTCAGCCATCTTTGAAAAGAAAATCCAAAATGGATGGGGTATGATTAATTCAAATTTTTCATCCAAATGCATATTATAGGCATGAACAATGTCAATGATATAATAGATGACAGTAATTCAATACTATTGATGTGAACATAATATCAGAAACAATATTTATTTGGCAGAAATAGTGCCCTTTATATTCGAAAAGTTTAGTACAATTTTACTCGAAGATGTTTTGTTTTTGTATGTAAATGTGTCCATAGAATTTTTTTTTTATTCTTTCTTTATTACCTCCTATATGGAGAGCATATGAACATGAGCACACAATATATACAAGAAAATAACAAGCAGCACATAATTATGATTAGAAACATATATACATGAACGTTCTTATTTACGGGGTGAGTAATTACAAGGTAATAGTAATGATTATCACATCATCCAAATTTCAAAGTCAATCATTGTAAAAAAAAAAAGCTATTCTTTCAATGGAATGTACTTTCAAAATAATCTCAATGCTATAGTATGGTGGCAGTGACGGGTTTAATTGTCAAACTATTATAAATGGCAACTATATTATTGGATATATTGAACACAACTGAGTGACTGTTGTGAATAGAAACATGGCAACACAAGAGTAATTTATTATTATATTCCTATAAAAACAGCACAAACTAAATAATAACATATGAATACAATCAAATGACCTGTTTATCGGAATGTTTCACCATACCGCATGTTTCAAATTACTATTCACGTGCATGCTTTTCATGTGTGTCATGTGTGTGTGTTGAAAGCACACGGCGTATAAAGAAAATCTTCATTTTTAACAATGGTGTACTTCGAATTTTGGATGATGTGATAACATGGCTTACTTTATTTAGAAATGATATCTCGTGTGCCATTTTCAGATATCTATGAACAAATTTATTTAACATAAAAAACAAAACATCTTACAGTAAAATTGTACTAAACGTTTCGAATATAAAGGGCACTATTTCTGTAAAAATAAATATTGTTTCTGATATTATGTTTACATCAATAGTGTTAAATTACTGTCATCTATTATATCATTGAAATTCACACCCGATTACCGGCAGCCGTAGGCACAGTTCGGCAGCCGTAGGCACAGTTCCCGGTGAAAAAAAAAACAAATTTCAAAAGGGTAAATAAATCTAGTTTTATGACTTGTTAGCCTTAAACTATTAGAAAAGTGAATCGGCCATTTTAATTTGGAAGGAATGTTGTGTATGTCACCTGATTCCCGTGAAATTTGAACCTATATTATGCGAGTTACGGTAGGTTAAATGTTGAAATTAAGCTAAAAAATGTGATTGTAGAAAGTTAGAGACCTGGTACTCGGTAAATAGTCAACTTTAAGAGATTTCAGAAATACTGCCATAAAATATAATCTTTCCTGAATAAACAGTCCAAATTTTAGCCCACAGAACATTTTATTAAAATAATTGTGGGTTTTTAAACACGACCGGGTATTGAAAAATGGCAGGAGTACGGTACAGTTCCATTATTTATTGGCAGGTAGCTAGTACAGTTCCGAAAAATGGCAGGCGTATGGTACTGTTCTAAAAACATCGGACGCTAAAGTCTTTTCTCCTGTGGTATAGTGGTGTAATTTCGAAAACACTAATGAAGATGTACTGTATATAGAATTATATACATCTTCGGTCCTTCCATAAACGTTTAAGAAAACCCATCAATCGTAGGGAAACGTGAATATAGGCTCGTTTGAACCTTCATTCCGAAGGTACAGTACAGAGAAAGACACGTTTTAATAACAATCGTATGTTGTGCTGAGTTACGTCCCCTTTTTATAATTCACCAGTTATGATAACAGGCGTTTGGTATTTAGATGTTTTGGAATAGATTGCTTAATTTTAATTATTGCATAGTTGAGCAAATCACATTTATTACGTTTTAAGGCCACTCTATGTAACTTAATGTATCTGAATCAAAAGTCTATTGATATATAGGACACGCATATAAACCAATAATGATGTATATAATTCTATATACAGTACTTCTTCATTAGTGTTTTCGAAATTAAACCAATATACCAACGGAGAAAAGGCTTTATCGTCCGATGTTTTTGGAACTGTACCATACGCCTGCCATTTTTCGGAACTGTACTAGCTACCTGCCAATAAATAATGGAACTGTACCGTACTCCTGCCATTTTTCAATACCCGGTCGTGTTTAAAAACCCACAATTATTTTAATAAAACGTTCTGTGGGCTAAAATTTGGACTGTTTATTCAGGAAAGATTATATTTTATGGCAGTATGTCTGAAATCTCAAACTTGACTATTTACAGAGTACCAGGTCTCTAACTTTCTACAATCACATTTTTTTAGCTTAATTTCAACATTTAACCTGCCGTAACTCGCATAATATAGGTTCAAATTTCACGGGAATCAGGTGACATACACAACATTCCTTCCAAATTAAAATGGCCGATTCACTTTTCTAATAGTTTAAGGCTAACAAGTCATAAAACTAGATTTATTTACCCTTTTGAAACTTGTTTTTTTTTACCGGGAACTGTGCCTACGGCTGCCGGTAATCGGGAGTGAAATTGTTCATGCCTATAATATGCATTTGGACGAAAATTTCAATTAACCATATCCCATCCATTTTGGATTTTCTTTTCAAAGATGGCTGACCAATAGCCCTTAAAGCCCTTAAAGCACGAATATGATATTGGTCAAGTGCTAATGCACATCTGTTGCTGGACACTGTTAATGTTTCCATGAATGGTAATTGATCCTTACTATCACAATAACAGGGGACAGCGCCTATTGAGTTTGAATTAAATTAATAAATGAGGCTCTGCCTATATACATATTATTTTAATATATTTATGTGACTGGAGGCCATCTGGAAAAAGCATAGGCAAAAATACACATACGACTAAAACCATGTGATTCAGTTTTGTATTCAATGGACATAATTATGCACTACATTAGGACATATTTATGTTTTTTTAATCAATTCTTACAAATATAATTTTCTCATGTGCCCCCTCCCACCACACACCCCGCCATTTTCTCAATTTTCCATCCGATCTTTGCCCCACACCCCACTCCACCCTAAACCCGATTTATTTTTATGTCCCCGAAAGGTGGCATATAGTAGTCGTACTGTCTGTCCGTTCGTCTGTACAATCGTGTCCGCTTCATAACTCTGACAATAATGGACGGAGTTTCAAATAACTTCGCACAATTGCTCACCACAACAAGACGACGTGTCGCGCACAAAATCTAGGTCCGTGGCTCCAAGGTCAAGGTCACACTTAGAGGTCAAATGTTGTCCGTTCGTCTGTACAATCGTGTCCATAACTCTCACAATAATGGACGGATTTTCAAATAACTTCACACAATTGCTCACCACAACAAGACGACGTGTCGCGCACAAAATCCAGGTCCGTAGCTCCATCGTCAAGGTCACACTTAAAGGTCAAAGGTCAAAATCCGTTCGTCTGTACAATCGTGTCCGCTTCATAACTCTGACAATAATTGACGCTCACCACAACAAGACGACGTGTCGCGAACAAAATCCAGGTCCGTGGCTCCGAGGTCAATGTCACACTTAGAGGTCAAATGTTGTCCGTTCGTCTGTACAATCGTGTCCATAACTCTGACAATAATGGACGGATTTTCAAATAACATCACACAATTGCTCACCACAACAAAACGACGTATCGCGCACAACATCCAGGTCCGTGGCTCCAAGGTCAAGGTCACATTTAGAGGTCAAAGGTCAAATTGTGTCCAGTCAATAACTCTGGCATTCCTGGACGGATATTCAAATAACTTGGCATAAGTGCTCAGCACAACCAGACGACATGTCGCGCACAAAATCCAGGTCCGTCGCTCCAAGGTCACACTTAGAGGTCTAAGGTCAAATCATGTCCGGTCAATAACTGGCATTTCTCGACGGATTTTTAAATTACTTGGCACAAGTGATCACCACAATAAGACAATGTGTCGAGCACAAATCCAGGTATGTGGCCCCAAGATCAAGGTCACACTTAGAGATCAAAGGTCAAATTGTGTCAGACTATAACTCTCGCATCCGGATTTTCAAATAACTTGCTTTAATTAAAAAAAAAAAAAAAAATCATTATTTTTTTTTCCATTTATTTCTGTATTTTTTGTGATTTTTTTAAAAAAAAAAAATCTAATGTTTTTTTTCTTTCAATTTTTTTAAAATTTTTTTTTTTAATAATTTTATTTTATTTGATTGAATATTGATTGAAGGTATAATAGTAAATAAATTACAGCGCAAGAGACGTTTTTTGGGTTGATTGGGTAAGTGTGACCTTAACCTTTTTGAGCTACTGACCCTAAAATTAATATTTTAACACGGTTATTATTTCTGTAAAGTTTCAAGATAGCCTTATACTTACAATTTTCAGACAGGAGAATGTTTCTCAGGATTCGGCAATTGTCAATTCCAAGTGTCCTTGGTGACCTACTGAACACCGAACCAATAGGCTCCCTCCTCTCACTACGGACAATGCACACACATGACGTTTACTACGGGTAAGGCCAGATGGTATACTTTTGGAGATG
Source organism: Cyrtodaria siliqua (assembly GCA_037043455.1). Taxonomy (NCBI): domain Eukaryota; kingdom Metazoa; phylum Mollusca; class Bivalvia; order Adapedonta; family Hiatellidae; genus Cyrtodaria; species Cyrtodaria siliqua. The sequence goes on along the minus strand of JAWPHD010010110.1, from coordinate 27,567 downwards.
TCATGTGGAATGCTTATGTGCATATTAGGTCATGGTGACCTTGCCCTTTGGACTTTCTAACCCCAAAAGTAATAGGGTTCCTTCCCTTACCAAAGGCATTTTGCCTATAGAGTTTCATGCGTGTAGGTTTTATACTCCTGGAGTTATCACTTGGAGGTTATAGTGACCTTGACCTTTGTCCTAGTGAGCCCAAAATCAACAGAGCTTCTCCTCTGACCAAGGGCAATGTATTTATGACGTTTTAAGATGAGTGTCCTTTTCTTAACGGAAACGGAAAAGGCGGAAATGGAAAATGCGGAAACGGAAAAGGCGGAAATGGAAAAGGCGGAAATAGAAAATGCGGAAATAGAAAAGCGGAAATAGAAAATGCGGAAACGGAAAAGGCGGAAATAGAAAATGCGGAAACGGAAATGGCGGAAATGGAAAATGCGGAAACGGAAAAGGCGGAAATGGAAAAGGCGGAAATAGAAAATGCGGAAATAGAAAAGCGGAAATAGAAAATGCGTAAACGGAAAAGGCGGAAATAGAAATGGCGGAAATAGAAAAAGCTGAATTTGGAAACGGAAAATGCGGAAATGGAAAATGCGGAAATAGAAAATGCGGAAATAGAAAAGCGGAAATAGAAAATGCGGAAATAGAAAAGCGGAAATAGAAAATGCGGAAACGGAAAAGGCGGAAATGGAAAAGGCGGAAATAGAAAATGCGGAAATAGAAAAGCGGAAATAGAAAATGTGGAAACGGAAAAGGCGGAAATGGAAAAGGCGGAAACGGAAATGGCGGAAATAGAAAAGGCGGAAATAGAAAAAGCGGAATTTGGAAACGGAAAATGCGGAAATGGGAAATGTGGAAATGCGGAAATAGAAAATGCGGAAATAGGAAATGCGGCAAAAATAAAAGGCGGAAATAGAAAATGCGGAAACGGAAAAGGCGGAAATAGAAAAGGCGGAAACGGAAAAGGCGGAAATAGAAAAGGCGGAAATAGAAAAAGCGGAATTTGGAAACGGAAAATGCGAAAATAGAAAATGCGGAAACGAAAAAGGCGGAAACGGAAAAGGCGGAAACAGAAAATGTGGATACATAAAAGCGGAATTTGGAAACGGAAAAGGCGGAAATGGAAAAAGCGGAAATAGAAAATGCAGAAACGGAAAAGGCGGAAATAGAAAATGCGGAAACGGAAATGGCGGAAATAGAAAAGGCGGAAACGGAAAAGGCGGAAATAGAAAAGGCGGAAATAGAAAAAGCGGAATTTGGAAACGGAAAATGCGAAAATAGAAAATGCGGAAACGAAAAAGGCGGAAACGGAAAAGGCGGAAACAGAAAATGTGGATACATAAAAGCGGAATTTGGAAACGGAAAAGGCGGAAATGGAAAAAGCGGAAATAGAAAATGCGGAAACGGAAAAGGCGGAAATAGAAAATGCGGAAACGGAAATGGCGGAAATAGAAAAGGCGGAAATAGAAAAAGCGGAATTTGGAAACGGAAAATGCGGAAATGGAAAATGCGGAAACGGAAAAGGCGGAAATAGAAAAAGCAAAATGCGGAAACGGAAAAGGCGGAAATAGAAAATGCGGAAATAGAAAAGGCGGAAACGAAAAAGGCGGAAACGGAAAAGGCGGAAATGGAAAATGCGGAAACGGAAAATGCGGAAATGGGAAATGCGGAAATGCGGATATAGGAAAGGCGGAAATAGAAAAAGCGGAATTTGGAAACGGAAAAGGCGGAAATGGAAAATGCTGAAACGGAAAAGGCGGAAACGGAAAAGGCGGAAACGGAAATTGCGGAATTTGGAAATGGAAAATGCGGAAATAGAAAATGTGGAAACGGAAAAGGCGGAAATGGAAAATGCGGATAGTTTTTAAATTTTGTGATGTTCTGTCCTTTTTCATTCAAAATAAGTTTTAAGGTTTTTTTTCATCCATATTTATTATCGAAACCTTTACGCGATTTTAAAAGCCGAAAATGTTGAAATAAATTATATTCCATGATTAACCTCAATTGTCAACACCGGTCCTTTTTTTATTGAGTCTAGATAAAAATACAAATAAATGACAAAAATTAACAATATAATTTAATAATAACATCTGAGCATTTTCTCATAACAGAAACTCCATATCATATTCAAACATCAAAAAAATAATTGATATTTATTGATCAATTAACGTTTAACAAATTCCTTGAGGATGAAGATGTGTGTTTAGTTTTGTGAACTTTTCAAGGTTGCAGGTGTGACCGACGACGACGGACAACAGAATTCACCAACCATTCTTCGATATTTCTATGACCTTCAAAAGATAAAACAATCGTAAGAAGCTGCTATTAGAATGCATCATATATATATACATAGCAGCTTGTTATGAACGTATTTCAGATTGAAATTTGCGTACAATATTCTCAAGAATGGTTGGTCAGAAAAAATATAATTCTTCAGTTACATATGGAATGTGCATAATTCTTCAGTTACATATGGAATGTGCATAATTCTTCAGTTACATATGGAATGTGCATAATTCTTCAGTTACATATGGAATGTGCATAATTATGCATTAAATTCATTAAATTAACCTTTGGTTTATTTTTTACGAAAAACTTTTTGTCTGGAAAACTTGACTCAAAACAAGAATTTATAAAAATCATTTGGACTGACATTAATGATTTATTCAACAAAAACCAGCACATCTGTGTTTATCAAGCACTGAAATAGCGTGTTGGTTCCGTCTTATTCTACCATAGGTTTAAATTTATTAATGGTGCAATATAATCAACAGTTTATAATATGAAAAAGCATTTTTTTATAATTAATGTAGCCTAAAAGTGGATGCAAGTAATTTAAAAATATCAAGATTGCTGGTGTCCCTTTAATATTCGAGCTTATTCCAAATTTTACGGGGTTTTTCTATACTCAGTTGCAAAATAAAGCGTACACTGAGTTTTATTGTGTTTTAGAATTAAATTGACAAATTCCAAAAGGAATATGGCATGTTTGGTACCAAAGTTTTTACCAATATCATGTCATTTGTTTTTCAATAGGTTGAATCATTAAGGGACTGTCGCTCGATAAAGAGGATAGGGTGTAAAGTGTACACTTTATTTTGCAACTGAGAATATATGCCTGAGAAGTGGTCAGAATCTGAAATTCCGCACTGTGATAATCATTTTTCACAAGTGAGTAACAAAACATCGATTTACATGAAAAAGGCTCAATTTCTGTCAATTTCTTAAAAAATCAGAACATCATATTCAAAATAGTACAATTGTGAAAACGCTAATTTTTGGAAGAAGTGATGATCTTTTTCCATATCCGGATAATGATGAGTCAGTTCCCATTTTGTACTCGATGATATGAATGGAACGCCAACATTATTATTACGTGTCATTGGCAAGCCTAAACTGATGCAGGGTCGGATCCAGGGAACATGCAGGGTCGGATCCAGGGAACATGCAGGGTCGGATCCAGCGAACATGCAGGGTCGGATCCAGGGAACATGCAGGGTCGGATCCAGGGAACATGCAGTTATATAAAGGAACTATATGGATATTATAGGATACTATAGAGTTTATATGGATATTATAGGATATAATTTTATGGATATCATAGGGTTTATATGGATGTTGTGATTAGTAGAAAAAATCACTGAATCCGCACCTGACCGTTGTAGGATCGCACGTTAGATTAAATAAGAATGCATGGTTATAGTGACTGAACTTTTTCAGTACTAGAAATCTTGACAGATATAAAAACAATACAAGCTTAATAACATCAAGAAAATTATGCCATACCATTGCATACAGTATGTATCATGTAATTAATTAAATCAGAAACTAAAACAATTAAAATTTACATTAAAAATGTAAAAGTCCATAAAAAATCTCATAAAATGGGGTTCAACAAATAGATGATGAGATCATTACTAAGTGTTATCTTTAACATTGTTCTTGCAGTTGCTAAAAAAAATGCCACATGCTAAAAAAACATGTGGTTCAAACAGAAAAGATTCTCAGCGACGAACATTTTAACAAAAAACATACACATACTGCCAATTAAAAGAATTTCCACAGTCATGTTTGGCTTTTCAATATACAACAAAATTAATATTTTTAAAGGGACACATGGCAATATTGATGTATTTATCAAACATTAAGCACCTTGATGTATCATTTTGACTTATAAACTTGCTTGCATATAAGAGTGATTTTTCAGTTTTTCTCCGTTATTATAGCATGTGTTTAATATATTATTTGGGCAATATAATGAACAGTAATATGCAAATACAAGTTGGTTTGAACTGTTCTAATAATTAATATTAATGATTACAAAAATGCAGGCTACGTGGAAAAACTGATGGGACATCAAGATTGCCTTGTATCCCTTTAAAGGGAACAGATGTCTGGTGTCAGTCCAAATACAAATGAAAACCATCACAATGTACTTCAGTTTCATATACAACGTGCAGACATCAAATACAGCTGCAGGTTACTTCCAGTTAATTATTAGTAATGGAAATGTAACGTTACAATCCATGTTTTGGCTGATAATCTAACATATTACTTCACACTTTTTCATATTGCTAGTGGTTATTCATATGTATAATGCATTTTTTTCATTATGGCCTTAAAGCACCATCCAAATTTATATTCATTGTATAGACATATTAAATATGAACCTGAAAAAGCAGGTTTTATTTGTTATTGTACCGACACTAAGTCTTCCACATCGCCTCCAGTCCATTCGGATCAAGTATTTTCACAGACATGTATTTCTTTTCAATATCAATCAATTCCACAGACACAGTTAATCAAGCTTGAACGTGATCATCATATCTCTGCTGTTATACAAGAGTTAAATATATATATTAAATGGAATGTAGGCATGTATTCAAAGAAACTTTATTATTAAGAGTTCTGAAAAACTTGAACAAGAAGCACCAGGATTGCGAACTCCGCAAAAATCTAAGATGAAAAGGGGGATAATTCTGATAAATGCAGACACAGTTATGGTGCTTGTCACTTATGGTTGTGTAATGATGATGAACATGTATGCCAAATTTCAAAGCTTCAGACGACTGGTATTTTTATAAAAGGAGAGATAATTCTGGCAAAATGCATAACAGTTGTGGTGCTTGTTACATGTGGTTTTGTAATGATGTATGTGTGCCAAGTTGAAAAGCTTTTGGTCAAATGTTTGGAATATGACTGTATATTCAACGTTTTAACTAAATAATCTAAATCCAAAAATTTAGGTAAAAGATGAACAAATTGATTATTTTAAGGTTGTATTAAAATGGATATGGAAGCTACAATTTTGAGAACTATGAAAACCTCGTTCTAAAGTGTCATATATAGCATATTTGATAAATATCATTTAAAGCACAAAAAAAATGCAAATGAATGCAAAAACAGATCATACAATACATTATTAAAATAATTAAATAAGTGTATACCGGTAATATATACATTAGTGTATACCGGTAATATATACATTAGTGTATACCGGTAATATATTCATTAGTGTATACCGGTAACGGTAATATATACATTAGTGTATACCGGTAATATATACATTAGTGTATACCGGTAATATATACATTAGTGTATACCGGTAATATATACATTAGTGTATACTGGTAATATATACATTAGTGTATACTAGTAATATATACATTAATGTATACCGGTAATATATACTGAAAGGATAAAGAAACGCGACACGAGAATTCCGCTATATATTGTGTGTACAATATCCTGCTGTTAATCGAATGGTACATGGCTACGTAAGATATTTCCTTTCGGAAAAAAAGACTAAAACAACACGTTACACAGCAAATAGTATTCCTGCAAAGTTTCATTATTGACAGAGTACGCGTTTGGCTGAAGCATGTGAGCAAACTTAGGATGCACAATTTTGCAAGCTCTTTACGTTAAATACAGTACTGAACTGGCTCAATCTTTAAAAGAGGAACTTCAACATTCATGAATTTCTTGTTACGTATGCTGTGATTAAAACGTCTACAACATCCTAGTTGTGTCCTTTCTCTAACTGCAACTTTTCTTTTTACAAAACATCTTGGGATTTCCTTGGAATATATATGGAATTAATTGTGCAGTATATACAATATATAGCGGAAATTCCCGTGTCGGGTTTCTTTTTCCTTTCAGTATATATACGGTTTTCATAGTTGTTTTTTGTTTGTATAAAGCAGTAAATTATCTTTCTAATACATATTATACATATTCCATATATGTCATAGTTCAGAAATGGCCGCTTCCATATCAGAATAACCTTCAAATGGTAATTTTTTAACCTTTAGTTTTTCAGAATAAATGAAGCTTGTTTGAATATATGCCTACATTCCCGTTAAGGCATGTAGTTCTAAGGTTTCTAGTTTTTCTGCCATTGTACCAAGTGTAGAATAAATACCTCATGGCACAGCTTATTTGAGTGCGGAATAAAAATCATATTAACCCACGGCCATCTTGTTTTTAGCAAGCATTAACATTAGCATCTTAATTGATTAATCCAATATCATTGTGACCTTAAACCTGCTTGCATATAATTGAATACAATTTTGATATTTCATTTTCTTCTTATTCTACCATTGGTTTAAATATAATATTGGTGCCACATAATCAAAAGTTACTTGTAGGAAGACGGCAATTGCTTTATACAGTACTGTTCTTATATAGTTTTTAAACTAATCAAGATTGCAGTATGTCCCTTTAACCTCAAACATACAGACTATACAGCATATATTATTTTAAAGGGACTAGAGATGATTTGGTGTCACAATAAGAATATGATAATTTGCATTTTTAAACCCAGAAATGTTCCCAAGTCACTGCTTTAAGAGTGCAGTCCTCTGTCAGAAAACAACTGAGCATGTTTTAGGTCCATATAATAATATAAAGTTCATGTTGTCTTTAAAACGCCAGTGAATGTATGTAAAATTTACTATTTCCTGGTATGCAAGAGCATGTTCAGTGCAGAAATGACACCGAGATGCTTAGGATTTTTTTTTATTTATTGACATTTGAATTTTTGGTAAAATTGCATTTTAAGCATGTTTTGGGAGGGTGGGGTAATTCTTCAATAAATGGGGAAATAGTTGCACATTTTCATGGTTTCATTATATTTGGATAGACATCCACAATTATTTTCAAATCACCTGTAGTCTTTTTAAAAATAAAAAATTTCACAAATGCGTAAAAGAAGTGAAACTGATTATTTCAAAGATTCATTTAAACATACAGAAGTTGTTTTTTTGCAAACAAAAGCAAATTTTGCAGTAAAGGGCAGTAAAAAGAATATCATAGTATGTGTCTGATATCTTGATTTTTTAAGAGAAAAGCCAAAATGATTTTCTTTAGAAAATAAAAAATTATGTTTTTAAAGTATTCTCATTCATATAAAACCAATGAATATTTGAGGAGTGATCACAATATGCATTTTGAGATCCCACATGATATTTTGACGACTCAACTGGTTAGATAGAAAACTTAATTCCTGATGTTTCCAATCTGTTTATTATTTGTCTGAGTAAATATTATTATTAGTATGTGAATTCGTGAAATCAGTTTCATTCACTTATTTTGCGCATTTATTTTATACAATATAATGCAGATTAGAAGCCATTTAAAATGACAGCATGTTCCACAAGTTTTGATTTGGACACACATTAGTCAAATGGTCGTATGGTGTGTTCGCATATCATGATAATAACGTCTTCCATCTTCTTAAGTCCAAGACCGATCCAACAAATCTACAAAATAGAATAAAACGGTTAAAATCCTCTGAGTGATGGTAATATTCCTTGAAAACTGATATGCAATCCGGCTAATAAATAAACAGGAAATGTTTGTACAAAATCCTACCTTTCCTGCTTGATAAAAATATATTATACAATGCTCGTGCCGAAGCAACAGCAACATAATGATACGGCTCTGGTTTTCAAACTTGTCAATGCTTTCATTTTTATTAGCTTGGTAAACACCAGTTTAAAAATGAAGTAGCTACAGATTAGCAAAGCAAAAATATAGTATTTTTCAAGAAATCAAAGGCCATAACAATTGTGCTTACATTCCAATTAGAGGTAGTTTTCAAACTTGTACAAGCGTTCATCGATATTACCACTCTGACCAAGTTTGGGAAAGATCAGATGCAAAATTAACGTGCTAGATTATTGACAAGGCAAAATATAGCATTTTTTTCATTAATTCAAGGGCCATTAACTCTGATGTTATCTTATATTAGTGGTTTTTGATTTCATCCGAAATGTAATCTATATTTAGACCCTGGCCTACTTGTTTGGTAAAGATCGGACACAAATTACAACATGAAAGTGCTAGAGTATTGACATCCAAAAGGAGGGAGCCCATGCCCCAATATGGGTGAAGTATGAATAAGATGCATAATGCTATAAGAAATCTCAAACCAAACTTATAGATATATACAACAGTTTAATACATGCAAACCTAAATTTAGTTGAGCTAGGACAAGGCATGTAAGAGATACAGACCTGTAAACACAGCTTACACGCAAAATTTGATGTAAAATGGGACACATTTTATGGACTATCATAATTTGGGTTCCATGGGAGCCCAGGGCTTACAGGAACCAAAATTACTTAAGCAACCCTTAAGATAATGCTATAAGGAAGCCCATGGCCAAATTTTATTGTGCTAGGATACGAAATGTAAGTGATATAGACTTGTTAACACAGCTTACACGCAAAGCTTGATGTGGGACGCCGACGCCGACGTCAACGCCGGGGTGATTACATAAACTCTCTTATTCTTCGAATAGTCGAGCTAAAAAGTGTTGAATGTAAAATGACAATGAAATATGATTATTTTCTCACGATGGCAAACAATCCTACCAAAGATGATTCGATTCAATTCAAAACGGAATGACTAGTTGCGGCTGCAACTTTCTTTTTAGGATATAAATGACCAAGTCTAACTAGAAGGGTGTTCCATGGAACACTTGTGTTGGCTGTCATGTGCTTCTTTCAATTAGGACAATACAACTCAAAAGTTATGAATTATGGAGCAGTTTGTTTTTTAAATTGTTAAAGTTTTATGAAAAGGGGCATAACTCTGTAAATTTTCATGACCGTATGTTGCCAAGTTATGGACATAATCATAGTGACAAAAAAGGGCCATCACTCCAGTAGAAATTGTTGAATGGCAATGACAATGAAATACAATCATCCTTTCATGATATCCAACGTCCAACAACATAAAACTGAATTGACTAGTTTGTAGGCATACGCTTTTTATTAGGCTATAAATGGCCAAGTACAGACAGAGCCATAACTGCAGTAAAAATCGTCAAATCACAATGACGATGAAACATGATCATGTTCTAATGATCTCAAACAATCCTTTCAAATATGATTTAATTTAAATCCATTCAAACTAAATGACTAGTGGCTGCTTTAAGTTCTTATAAGCCCTAAAATGCACAAGTTTAAAAAGGGCCAAAACTGCGGTAAAAAGTGTTCATTCAAAATGATATAATCATCTTCATGTGATGATAACTCCATCAAATATACAAAATAAATAATGATGAACATAGATCTAATACTTTTCAAGTTATGGATAAGGTTAGGTTGCAGGTTCAAGTGTGACGGACGACGACAGCTGACGACAGACGGACGACTGACCAAGTGATCCCTAAGTGTCTGCATGCTACGTAGGCGACACAAAAGTGCTACAACTGGCAGTCTGCGGTAAACAGTTATTGATTCAAAGTGATGGTCGAACATGATGGCAAACATCAAGTATTCACATCAATCAGAGAAACGCTGCTTAGATCTGTTATAATTAATGAATGTACGAAACAGTACGATTTATAATTATTTTAGTATGTATAAAATTATGTTAAAATATCTCTTTAAAGAAACTAACCTGCAAATAACGGCAAAATTACACCACAAAACCGTTTATCAAAACTATATATAGGTGTTCAGGTCATATAACAAGCGCTATCGGAAAACAGCGCAGCTTCGCTATTCGATTTTTCAGAGAATAATAAACTATATAGCCAGTATATACCATATAAACAAGGCTAAAACAATGTGGGTTGGGGTTAGGAGCGGGACGGGTATATAAACTCGGGACGATATAAAATTATGTTTTTGTCATACAAATTATAGTAAAATTTGGGGCAGGGTGTAAAATTTTATTTTTCATTTTTATCAGTTTTAATCCAAAATTGCTGTCATTAAAAAAAAATTGTGATCGAAAGGCAACTCGGGGAGGGAGGGGATGAGAATCTAGCAATTTATTGATATTTCATCTGTTTATCTGAATTTAATCTAAAAAAAAATATATGTAAATGACTGCGTTCAAATTTAAATTTTAGTATCCAAATAATGCAAGATAAAATGAAAACAATAATTTTGAAATAAACATAGGTTTACGAACATGTTTCTAATTGATAATAGTTACATAATACAGTTAATTATCAGTCTTCACAAAAATATGTAAATTAATAAACTTGACGGTTGTTCCGTCGCCTGTCAGCCCTTTGTCAGTACAACAAGGTTTTTTGGACACAGATAAATGACCTTGACAAACTTTTGAAGAAAACAAGAGCTGTCGGAAAACAGCGCAGCTCGACTATTCGATTTTTCAGAGAATAATAAATTATATAGCTAGTATATACCATCAGAAAACAAGGCTAAAACAAAGTGGGGTGGGGTTGGGGGATGGGGCTTGTATAGAAACTCGGGCCGATATGAAATTATGTGAAATTTTATTATTTTTATCTGTTTAATCCAAAATTGCTGTCATTTTAAAGAAATGTGTGGTCGAAAGGCGGTTGCACATCCAGCATTCAACATAGCTATATACGTGTAAAAAAAAGAGAGTTTCAAGTGGGGGTAGGGTGGGGGTGGAGGGAGGAGGGCAACATGTGTAAGAACTGACCAAACAACACAGAAATATCTATAAAAAAAAAAATCGAGTTTTGAGTGCGGGTGGGGGATAGGCGAGGGTGGAGGTCGGGGTGAGGGCAACATATGTTTAAGAAGCTATGTAAGAATTGACAAAAGCAACCCAGAAATATGTAAAACAAAAATGAGTTTCGAGTGCGGGGGAGTGGGGGAGAGGCTTGGGGTTGGGAGGAGGCAACATATATATAGGTTTAAGAAGCTATGTGTATGTAAAAAAAAAAATACAAAAAATTGAGTTTCGGGTGGGGTGTGTTGGTTGGGGAGGCGAGGCGGGAGGGCTGGGCAACATACATGTGTAAGAAGTTATGTGTAAGAATTGACCAAAACAACACAGAAATATGAAAAAAAATAGTTTCGTGTATGAGGGGGGTGTGGGGAGGGAGGGCAACATATGTGTAAGAAGCTATGTAAGAATTGATAAAAAAAACCACAGAAATATGTAAAAAAGTGTGGGGGGCGGGGTGGGTGGGTGGTGGGGGAAGAGGCGGCAGTGGGTGATAAAATAGCTATGTGTAAGAATTGACCAAAACAACACAGAAATATGTAAAAAAAAAAATAAAAAAAAAATCCAGTTTTGAGTTGGAGGGGGGCGGTGGCGTGGAGGGGAGGGGAGGGGTGGGGAAGTGGGAAACATAGCTATGTGTAAGAATTGACAAAAACATCAGAAATATGTAAACATATAAAAAAAAATCGAGTGTGTGGGGGAGGGGGTGGGGAGGGGGAAGGCGGTGGTGGGGGGTGGGGTGTGGGGGCAACCTTTATATATATATATATGTGTGTAAGCAACTATGTGTAAGAATTGACTAAAACGCAGAATATGTAAAATAAAAAAATTCAGGTAAGGGAAGGGGGTTGGGGGCAGAGGGCAACATATATGTGTAAGAATTGATTACTGACTAAAACACAGAAATATGTAAAGTTAAAAAAAATAAAAAAAAAATAAAAAAAGTGGTGGGGGAATGGGGCGGATGGAGTGGGGGCGGGGTTGGAGGAGGGAGCGCTTGCCCAAATATCGGTGAGTTATGAATAGGATGCATAATGCTATAAGAAATCCCAAACCAAAATTATATATACATGCTTACATGCAAACCTAGATCTGCCATTATTGCACATTTTATGGGGCATCACAATTTGGGAACCCAGCATTTGCAGAAGACAAAATTACTTACCCAACCCTTTACAACATACTATAAGAAAACCAATTCCCAAATTAAGTTAAGCTAGGACAAGAAATGTAAGAGATATAGACCTGTAAACACAGCTTACACGCAAACTTTGATGTAAAACAGACACATTTAAAGGGCTATCAGAATTTGGGTTCCATGGGAGCCCAGGGATTAGAGGAACCAAAATTACTTAAGCAACCCTTAAGATAATGCTATAAGAAAGCTAATGGCCACATTTGGTTGTGCTAGGTTAAGAACTGTAAGAGATATAGACTTGTAAACACAGCTTACACGCAAGATTTTATGTGAAATGGGACACATTTATGGGCTATCATAATTTGGGTTCCATGGGAGTTCATGGGTTACAGGAAACAAAATTGCTCATGCAGCCCTTAATATAATGCTATAAGGAAGCCCATGGCCAAATTTGGTTGTGCTAGAATAAGAAATGTAAGAGATATAGACTTGTAAACACAGCTTACACGCAAACCTTGATGTGGGACGCCGACGCCAAAGCCGACGCCAACGCCGACGCCCGGATGATTACATTTGCTCTTATTTTTCGAATAGTCGAGCTAAAAATGAATGTTTAACCCATATAATGACCTTCTGTGTGACCTCGACCTTTATATTTTAGTATGGTCATGTCGATGTTGTCATGATGAGTATATTTTGAAAGTTTAAGAAATACCAACAAATGAGGTTATAGCCAACGTTAAGTTTTCGAGAAGAAAAAATGAACATTTAACCCATAGCTATATATGTGTAAAATTGACTAAAACACAGAAATATGTATAAAAAAAACACTAAAAAAACGATTTCGAGTGGGGGTTGGGGAGGGGGGTGAAGGTTTTGGGAAGCGCCAACATACCGTAGCTATATATGTGTAAGAATTGACCAGAACAACACAGAAATATGTATAACAACAAAAAAATGTTTCTTTCGGGTTGATGGGGGTGGGGTGAGGGATTGGGGGAGGGGAGGAGGGAGCCCCAATACGGGTGAAGTATGAATAAGATGAATAATGCTATTAAGAAGTCAAGAGATAGATATATACTACAGCTTACACGCAAAATTTTATGTGAAATGGGACACATTTTAAGGTCTATCATAATTTGGGTTCCATTGGAGCCCATGGGTTACAAGAATCAAAATTACAGGAATCAAAATTACTTATGCAGCCCTTAAGATAATGCTACAAGGAAGCCCATGGCCAAAATTGGTTGTGCTAGGATAAGAAATGTAAGAGACAGACTTGTAATTTACACAGCTTACACGTAAACCTTGATCCGGGACGCGGAAGCCAATGCCGACGCCGGGGTGATTACATAAGGTCTCTTATTCTTCGAACAGTCGAGCTAAAAGTGTATAGGTTTATTTATAGGTTCTTAAAATACCAGTGATTGAATATGCATAAAATGAATTATGAGTTGGTAATTTCCACTCTCCAGTTTTGGGATATGGCCTGGTTGCTAAAGCCGTTTTATTGCGTCTATATTGTTTGCATTCACAAAATATGTAAGTTATATATATATATGTATAAACCTCGTCCTCAGTAGGGTTAGAAACGGTGTACATCTTTTGTAAAATTTGCTTACTGATGGCAGGATATGGACTTTTAAATTGTATTATTTAAAAGCTACTTATACATGTATTACATTATACATGATGACTGGAAAGAACGGTACAGAACGTATACATGCTGCCAGTGACTGGAATGAACGATACATTATTGTTACATTAATGGACGACTTTTAACCCCAAACATTGTTTATATTACATCGTATATTTTATTTTAAATTGTGCTATATCTGTATTATATATAGTTGTAATATTTACGACAAACTGATCACCATATTTTTAAAATGTATGTACGTATAATGGTAATCTCTAAGTTTCGATAATCTCCGTACTAGAGCAGTTTCCATTCCATCGTTGTATCAACACACATTTGTACGCACAAGTTAAAAGGCTGTAAAATACGTGTATCAATGAACTGCAATCCGCAAGGAAATGATCAATGATCGTGTGACCTGATTAACCAATGAATGGCATTGAAGGATATTTATTAAGTTAGAATAATGTTTCAAATGTCACTTAAGAAATGTAAAAATGTGAACTTCTGAAGAAGCTCGACTTTAAAGGGCCAATATGAGATCGGTTTTACACAGTTGCACATATCAAAAACAAGAGTGGGGTGGTGTGTGTGTGGGTGGGTGTTTGGGGGGGGGGGGGGGGGCGGAGATTTTTTAGTGTCTTCAATTACCAAGCTATAGTGGGAGGGATGTATTTGGCTCGAGTTTGGCTAGCTTTAAAACAAATCTATAAACACTCAAACCCAAGGGTGGGGCCAAATTTGACCCCAGGGTCACCATTTGAACAAACTTGGTAGAGGACCATAAGCTGAGTGTAAATACAAAATATTAAACTGTTGGCTCTTGTAATTTCAGAGAAAATATTAGTTTTTCCCTATATAACACTATGTAAAACATGTGACCCCTGGGGTGGGGCCAAATTTGACCACGAGGTCACCATTTGAACAAAAAAATTAAAGGCACATCAGCTGATAATAAATACAAAATATTAAAGTTTTAGCTCTTGATGTTTCAGAGAAGTAGATGTGTTTTAAGTTTTTCCCTATATCAGTCTTATGTAGAACTGTGATCCCTGGGCGGGGCCAAATTTGACCACAGGGTCACCATTTGAACAAACTTGGTCGAGGACAATAACCTGATGGTAAATACAAAGTATTAAACCTTTGGCTCTTATAGTTTTAGAGAAGATTTTTGAAGCTTTTCCCTATATACGTCATTATAAAACTGTGATCCTTGGGGCGGGGTCAAAATAAAACTGCAGGGCATAAAAATCTTTTAAATTGCATGCCAATATCTTCGCTTAACTTTATGCCACATGTGGTATGAAAGATAACAAATTAAATTTCATTAATTCAGTTTTTGGCATGAGTTATTAAATTCGATATTTTGAAAGTTTATAAAGTGTTAATAGAACCTCTATTGATATCACAAGATTCATGATTTTAAATTAACTTAGGGTGAAAATACAGCAACACTGTGCAAATCGAGGAAAACAATTCTTCTTTTTACAGATTCACAACATTTATACAACAAATTATAACAGTGACCGTATATCGACAGCATATAGTCTATACATGACAATGTCAACTGCCTTGGTCGCAACACTCACATGCAGATGCAGCATTAACAGGTTAATGTTCCTTTTTAAATTTGAATATGAAATATAAGAGTAAATAGAATATATCTATTTAATTTAATTGACAAGGGAGAAAACTAAAACTAGAAGGTTGCCAAGGAATACTTGTGTTGCCTGCCGTGTGCTTAAAAGTACAATCTAACTATAAAGTTTGAAGACAGGGGGTGAAATCCTTCATGCATTATGGAGCAGTTTTGTTTTAAAGAGTTAAAGTTTATAAAAATGGGGCATAAATATGCATTGTATAATTGATAAGGAAGATCTGTATAAAGTTTCATGACCATAGGTCAATATTTTGCAAAGTTACGAGCTAGGTTAGGTTGCAGGTAGAAGTTTTATGAGAAGAGGCATAACTCTGTCAAAATGAAAGTCAGAGTTATTGGACATGTTAGGACATTCCTTTGGTTAAGATGAAGATGTGGGTCGAGTTTCTTGAGCATAGGTCAAATACTTTTCAAGTTATGGCCAGTTATGAGCTTGGTTGGGTTGCAGGTTAGTTTTATGAAAGGGGGTATAACTCTCCTAAAACGAAAGTCAGAGTTATTGGACATGTGTAACAACAATCCTTGGGTTAAGATGAAGATGTGTGTGAACAAAGGTCAAATAGTTGTTATGGCAAAGGTTAGGTTGCTGGTTAAAGTGTGACGAAGGATGATGCCGGACAAAGTGAACTCTAAGTGTATGCCATGCTACGCAGGTGTCACAAAATATCATTAGTGCATACAATGAGTGAAAATACAGATTTCAGACTTCGAGATGAAATATTTGTTACTGCCATTTATATATATATGAACCGTTTCCAATAAACGATAACACTGGGTCCAAATTATATTGTTTATATTTTCTTACTCTATACAAGTATGCACTGTCCAAATTACAAGGGAGACCCCATATATTCCATGACACCTTTAAGAATAGCGCGATATTTAAGATACAATTGCACAATGCACGGATTGGGCATTACCTTAACATGTGATGAATTGCCTCCAGTCACCAGCAGCAGAAGTATCAACATGATCAGATACCTGCAACATAAAGTTATTGTGTTATAACGCATGATTAGAAAATTCCAACTGTAAAACTTTACAAATTTGGATAAAATTGATATCCGAGTGGTCATCGGAACTTTTTAAAAACTAGTTTTTCTCGTAACTTGCATTTGTTCAATCATTAATATTAATTGTTAGAATAGTTCAAAGCAAATTGTTTTTACATATTATTGACTTTTGATACTGCATGAAGAATATATTAAAAAAATGTGTAGAATAATGAAGAAAATAGAATTCCCATTTTTTTATTTAATTATATGCAAGCAGTTTTAAAGTCAAAATGATACAGGATTAATAAATCGCTTACTTATTTTAATGCCCGATATAAAACTCCATATCGACATGTTCCAATGGGGTATGAAAAACATTTGGTGAGAGAAGTTTGTGAAAGGGTCGAAACATCAAATGAAGTCCTTAATTATATTTACATTATGTGTGTTTCGTTTTTGTGTTTTTTGTAGAGTGGTAATTTCAAAATGAACATTCCTGTTTACTTGTATTCTATTCTCTCTCTCTCTGTTAAATATAATGTAGAACACTCTCTCTCTTTTAAGTATAATGTAAGTATATATAAACAGTATACAACAGTTTTCCTGTAATATTTTCTTAACGAAAAATGATATTATTTGTCACTGAAATAAAACAAAACTTTCTGCGTAGATATACATACATATACAACCGTTTTCCTGCACTATTTTCTAAAACGAAAAACATTGTCATTGAAATAAAATTAACAAATTATGCATACAACTTGGGCATTTTACGTGGATTTTATAAACAGCCGCAACAGCACTTGGAAACTTTTTAGTTTGAGGTGTTTAAAACGTTTGCTTTTTTCTGTATTTTCTTACTCCGTATTATTATATGCATAATAATAATAATATTTATTTATTAATATTACATATTATCCAGAAATTGTTGTACATAGTGATCAGAAATAAATATAATAGCATAATGTTGTTGTGTTTCTTTGAAAATCGTGTTTTGTTTTCGATATGTGAAAAATGCTACTTTTTTATTACATTTAAAACTTGACCGATTGATTGAAACTTTGAGCAGTAAAGTAAATAAACTTGATAATTTATAAATTACTTTAGGACATGTTTTGACGATGCACTCTTAAATTAATGATCAACAATGTATATTCTGTGTAAATGGACTAGATACATAGTTCCGACTTGTTTATTCTGTGTAAATGGACTGGATACATAGTTCCGACTTGTATATTCTGTGTAAATGGACTGGATACATAGTTCCGACTTGTTTATTCTGTGTAAATGGACTGGATACATAGTTCCGACTTGTTTATTCGAATATATCCTAAATTGAATAGACTTCAATCTAGTCATGTTTAAACCGGATTTTCGTTTAGCTACAAATAGATAAAAATAATTCTCCCCCCCCCCCTCCCCATCCCCACACCTCCCCATCCCCTCACACTGCAATAAATTCGTAAATCAGATTTCCTATATACAAATGAATATAGAAAAATATTTATCAGCAATCATCGGAACTAGGCATGAATGAGGGATATGTTCGGGCATTTATAATAGACCACGCCCGTTTACAAGACGCTGTAAATAGTTCTGATGTTTACATGTATTTATGGAAAATACCATACTTGTAGCGGAGTTTATAAATTAAACATAAACCCCTTGTACAACATATTTATATTTAAGGTAGATTCGTGTGTGTGTGTGTGTGTGTGTGTGTGTGTGTGTGATTCTAAGTATTATAGTCCCTCCTCCAGTGCACCAAGTGGAGAAATCCCCCACGGTACAGTGCATTACCATTATGACTGTTACATGTAGAACAATGCCGTTGATATATACACGCACTTTGAAAAAATCAGTTTTATTAATTACTGCTGTACGCACTTTAGAAGAAAAAAATGGTTTTCCGATACCTAATGCATTTTCTAAGCTCATGAAACCGCATTTTAAAGTCTTTTGAAGAAAACTTAATTTCCCCCTCAAACAGGTATTTATCAAAAACATGTGAGTGTATTATATCTGTTCATGTACTTATGGAATGTTTGATCTTATTATGTGTTGTGGTTTACTGGATGGTGTTGTCATTTGAAATCTTTTTTTTTTTATTAAAATCTTTAAAACATTTAAAATGTTAAATAACTTCAATACAGGAGGTCAGCCTAATACATATTTTTTTTGTTAAAAATATTTGTTTAGTACTTGGAGAAGGAAAGTTGAATTCAAACCGTTTTTTTAACAAATATGTCTTAAAACTCTGGAATGAACATGTGCAATATAAATAACTTTTTTGAGATGAACAAGAGAGCTAATTGCTGTTAGAATGTTCAGTAAAAAAGTTAACATGTACCTTTTCACTATAAAATATAATAATTATAATGGTGGATCAAACATTTTAATGCCCCTCACCGCTGTAGGTTCGATCACTCAGGGGCCTAGGAATCTTTATGTGAGGAAGCTATCCAGCTGGCTTGCGGAACGTCGGTGGTTCTACCCAGGTGCCCGCCCGTGCACGAAAATTGCCCGGAGGGGCACCTGGGGTCTTCCTCCACCAATGGAAGCTGGAAAGTCGCCATATGACCTTAGCTGTTGGTGCGACTATAAAATCCAATTCAATCAATCAAACATTTTAAAATAGTTTTGCCAAAATCTTAGATCTTGGTAAAAAAATTGGAAATGTGTTCTTTATTTTAGCATATTAACGCATCCATTTTATTTTTGTTACTATTCTTGACTTATTACACAATGTATTCCATTTCTATCCAGTCATATTCAATGCCTATACTTATAATCATGTTATAATAGGTTTACACGATATATTCTTTTTTTCAGTAATTTTATATTTCAATAAAAGCATTATATTCAATTAAGTTTATGGTACCGGTATGCAATCAATGTTTTCATACGTGTTTTACCAACAATAGCATTACGATTGAATGAAACCTGCCGCAGTGTAACGATTCATTTCAATGGTTAGTCGGATCCAACTACGACTATTGATACTTCTACAACTACCAGTCTCACCAACCGTACATAGCTTCGTCCTCCCACCATATAGCGAACGGCTGAAGCTAAATACGTCAGTGTACCAGACTATACAACTACTAGCCTGGTTCACCAACCCAACCGTACATAGCTTCGTCCCCCCACCACATAGCGAACGGCTGAAGCTAAATACGTCGGTGTACCAGACTATACAACTACTAGCCTGGTTCACCAACCATACTTAGCTTCATCCCCTGCCAAACAGCGAAGGGGTGAAGTGAGATACCGTCAGTGTATCAGACTATACAACTACTAGCCTGGTTCACCAACCATACTTAGCTTCATCCTCTGCCAAACAGCGAAGGGGTGAAGTGAGATACCGTCAGTGTACCAGACAATACAACTACAAGCCCGATTCCCCGGCCGTACTTAGCTTCATCCCCTGCCATACAGCGAAGGGGTGAAGTGAAATACTGTCAGTGTACATATACTATACTACTACTAGTCTAGTTCCCTGACCATACTGCGCTGTTTACCATGTAGCGAAGGGACGCAACGCAGTTTGGTCACAAAACCAAACTTTACCTACCAAGTAGTCACATGCACTCTCCAATGAAATTCGCCATTACAAGCAGTATGTGCACTTTCTCATAATGCAAATCATTGATAAAAATGAAAAATGGATTGCACATAAACTATTGAACATAAAAACTGATTTAAAAGACTGATATACATTTTTAAAAATCACTTCAACAATATACTTATATTGCCTTAAGTATTAACAAAGCATTGAACATTTTGAATACAAATGGAATATATATTGAATAATAAACGGATGTTATTAACATAATGATAACGTTGTCAACTAATGATACACTAACAAAGATATTGTTTTGGTGCATATATCTATTTTAATAGCGCAAAAGCACGTATCAACTTTGTTTACTCAACTTTTTAAACAGCAAAAAGCATTCTTGTTTACCTCAGAAAGGTAATTTCCAGTCCACATGTTAATTCCTGCTATTAAGATTCAGCCTAATGGTTGATTCATCGTGCAGTTTCCAGAGACCGAATGGGACAATTTTAGCAAATAATTGACGCATTGGGTTTTTATCACTGCTGATGTCCTAAATTGAACTTATCTTTTAAAACCTCAAGAGCTAAAATGTAAGACATATGTGTACTGTTGTGTTTTAGTTTGTTTTGTGTGTATTCCTTAGTATTGTAATAATGCAATCAGATGTAACAAATTTAATGATTTTTTGAGACAAGAAAATTCAAAAATAAAATAATTAAGAATAATTTAATAATTAACTAAACCGGTTCCATGAGACTGAAAAATGAAATTCAGGTATTGTCAAGTCGTAAGGATATTATAAGTACTTGTTTTTAACAGTTAGAATGTAGAGAAATTGTTGATATCAAGAGCAGTGTGCAATGTGCACAAAGTTGATCATTAACAAAATAATGCATTGAAACAAAATTATTTTAAAGCATACATTTTTAAATTCAACACTTACTTTTTCCACAGTACTTTTAGAAAACATATAAATCTAAGACAGAGTTTGTATGTATTTTTGTTTGCATTATTATTATTTCAAGAGATTTAAAGACATCAAAATGCAAGCAATAATAATCAAAGGGACACAACTCCAATTACGATAATTACACTGTGTTTCTGATGACAATAATTACACTGTGTTTCTGATGGTATTGTTTCAAGTCAATCTTTGCAATATGTTTTACTTATCTTTTGATTGTCTTCTTTTCCAGTATCTTCTTCATGCACTCCGGACCCTTTTCCACACACCAAAGTTGAATTGTTGCCATCTCCTTATTAGTCCATCTTCCACAGACGTTCTCGTTTGAAAGGGTGAAGACATGCAAAAATAAAGAACTAACCCGCCACACTGATTAATTAAAAAAGAAAGTCATCGATCATCTATGTGAACTACTGAAAAATTGTCATTTCTGTGAAGTTGTTAAGACAAAAGTTAAGGACGACAGATTATGGACGGACGATTAGTGATCCCAATAGCTCACCTTTGACGCAGGTGAGCTTAACTAATAAAGACATTACAATTTATATAGAAAATAGGAAATAAAAATTTCCACGTTTCATTACTTTAATGAAACAACAAAAAGTAAAGCTACAATGGAGATATATTACTACTGGTTTGAAGATGAATCCCGAAAGGCTAGCTATAATACGGGCATGGAGTATTGGGATCAAGCAAGTACAAAGCAAGTGCAAGTACAAAGGAGACATCGGCCAGGCCGGGTTTTATGTAAACAATTCATTTGCCATATTAACAACTGGTTTTACCTACTTTTTAAAAGAGTTGTATGTTTGGGTCTCCGTATTCTTCTTGAACCTGTATTCCACCAGGCTTTATTCCACCAGGCTACACACGACGATGGCGAATCAGACATGTGACTCACAACACTCTCCACACACAACCTGACAATTTGAATAAACCAGATTTACATATTTATTACTTCAAACATCATTCATATATTTTCAATTCAGTGCTTTGTTTACGCAAAACCAGTTATATTGTTCATTGCCTATCATAATTATGGATAAAAGGAAGTGAAACTAGTTTTAAGCAGCTAGCTTACATGCACATATGCATTACAATACACACAAAACATATTTGCGTAGACAGAGTTGTGGAATGCTCTGCACAACGTTACAAGATGGTTATTCATTATAGCAAGTTTGAAAGATAGTTTTATTTGTTTGTATGGTGTTTTACGTCATTTTCAACACATGTAAGGTTACATATGAGGTCGATTTTTTTGTGGAGGCAGCAGACCACCCACTTTTCCTGTGTAGAACCGGTACTGTACAACTCCCGCCATCCGTAAAGAATCGACACTGTCTCACTTACAAGTCGAGCTTCCAGTGCAATTTGAACACGCAGAGGTGAGGCGAAGGTTTACAACGCAAGTTTGAAAGAAAATGATTACACGATATTAAAGTTATGGACTGGCACGGAACAGAATAATGACATGCCTAAGTATAAGAAGTGGCATAACCGATGCTCCAGAAATGCTAGACAGAGTTATGGATTTTGCAAAGCTCTGCACATCTTTACTATAATTGGTTATTCAATGAGGCAATGTTGAAAGTAAATCATTTAAAGATACTGAAGTATTGGAACGGACACAAAAGTAAGACGAACATCAAGTCCAATCACTATTTTCCCCCCGACTCTTCGAGACGATGGGGGATAACTGCATCATGCATGTTTGTAGCAAAGATTTCTTGCAATATGAAAATGAAAATAAGGTAAACAATGTTAACGTCAGTCATTCGACCATAGTGTACACACAACACAATTTTTTCGTCCGACTAAGAAACAAAGAATATAAAAAACAATACGAAAATTTGCAAGAACAGGTTTTACTTACGGGTTATCTTGAATCTGTTGTAACGATGGTAACATTCTCACAACCAAGTTTGCAAACCAATCGACATCAAACCAATGGTCGGTTCTGTTTAAAACACATTCTAGTATTAGTTGTTATGAAAATAAACAAAATACAATTATATGAATGCATGTGTGTGCATACAGTATGTTCTACATAATTTATACCACCTTACTGGGACCTTACGCCACTGGACATGGGGGAGGAAAATCTCTATGTCCACCGACATTTGCATGCCATCTTAGGGATGGTTAAAATTATGTACTATCGATTTTATGAATATTGAGTTCTGCTCAACCCAGGGCTAGAGGGCGTGAGCGGTAGCTAGCATATTTCACTACCGTTCATGAACAGTCTCAGTCAAACCGAGACTGCAATATTTTGTATGTGTCGTGTTCGGCCGTTTCCAAAGGTCCATTATCATACTCTTTTACAAAGCAGTACGATATTAACATGTGCATGTGACTACTATATGACAAATACATGTATATCACCTTACGCAGTGCAATACCTGCTGGTGTGTACATTTGAAATAACTTGTTTAAGTCAGAAAATAAATTATTTCAAGACAGAACTATTTATTGATGGGATTAAATATATGAAACATCAGGTAGATAAAAACATGGAAGAACTTACAGATTCATCCAGCAGAAGAACCCTGCCTCTCACAACCATGGCAACATTATAAACCAGTCTGTGCAAACCAATATGGATCTGCCAACACATCAATCAAAGATATATTTTGCTGTGTGGTGGCCAGTTGATCGAGGATGCACTGGAATAAAATAATCTTGTATTATTTATATGATATGAACATAATACAATTAACATGAATACAGATAGCATGAGGTCACACCGCTAGCAGTTTTATATAGTTTAAAACGTATTACGCATAAGCTCAACAGGCTGTCATATCTAAGATGACCTGTTTGGTATAGAATATATTCCTGGAAATAAGCTCTGAAAACTCCTACAATTGTATCTTTCTAAGGTTTAATGGTGACATGCTTAATGGTAACAAAACAAATAAACGTATTTTGATGTGTTTTCTGTATGTTTCTCCAGAAGGCTCAAGTATTTATGATGCAAATGATGAATCAAATGGTGTTAAAATATTTGAAGAACAGTTTTCAGAAATTGTTTCAGCGTTTCCCGAAGACGAACTTGTTTTAGCTGGAGACTTTAACTCTATAAGTGGTTCAATGCAACATACTATTGAAGATGATAATGTTATGTACGACAAGGATAACTTCAATATGTATAGAAACTCTAAGGATCGAACTTGCAACTCGTTTGGTTATGCACTCATAGAAATGTGTAAAATGTATTGTATTCATATTCTTAATGGTAGATTATTTAATGACAAAGTTGGACATTTTACATCTACAGCAAATAATGGCCTCAGTTTAGTAGATTATTTTATTGTTTCATCCAGCTTGTTCCCATTTGTCTCGCATTTTGAAATAGGTGAACGATCTGAGTCTGATCATTCATTTTCCATTTATATTTAAGTTCTCATTTCAATCACCACGAGTGAATGATAGGCAAGCAAATGATGAAAATCACGGTACAGCAAATCAAAACTCTTTAAACGCTATAAATGGGACATAAAAAATATTAAGTCCTCCATTGTGACTATGAAAGAAACCATTTTAAATGATGTATTTGCTGATATTAATCTAGCTGTTCATAGAAGTGTTGATATGTTTCATACTGAAGCAAATAATATGAAAGTCAAATTAAATGGCAAACACGTACAACCGGATTGATGATGAATGTGAAAACATGAAGAAAGTAAAACTCAAACAATTAAGACATTTCCGAATGATGAGGACGAGGGAAACCCTACAACATTATAAATATATTTAAGCAGTATTGTAAACAAAAACAAAAAAAATAAACGAGAACTTATAGAATCGCGGAATAACACACATTTATTTTGGAAAATAGTAAAAAAGCTTAGATTCAAACGCAGTAATACATCCACTGAACATGTCTCTAAAGCTGAGTGGTATGAACGTTTTAAACAATTATTGTATAATGAAGACTTGGGCAACAATATAGATTTTGAAAACCTTCTACAACAAAATCATGTTATCATACTATCTTTGTTAAACTTGTTAAAAAGTTTATCAAAAGAGGTTATGACCCTATCATTTTGCAACGTACTGCATGCTTGGTGGTGGACCCTTTTACAGTTCGCCACTATGCTTTCCTCTTTAATTGTACGATGACCGGACAGGCTGTGGACCCTATGATGACGCCTACCTAAAGCCCATTGGGACGGTGGCGTTTGATGTTTGTCCATGATCTTTCTTGTCGTGCCCTTAATGGTTTATTCTCTTACTGCTCTGGCTTCTGCAAAGTCATTGAGTACCTTCATTGTGGCTTTCTAGGCTATTGTTTTTTTGTATTATATTTACACGAGCATATTTGTGTTTTACTTATATTGCCTATTGATGCTGCCTTGTTGGTTAGAGATTAGATCATGGCGGGGATTTCTTTATTTACACTGTCCTGTTTTAATGGGATGACAGTAGGGTAAGTGTGAGGTTTGGTGCACCCTAGAACCGGTTTAAACCCCCAGTGGCCTACTTTGCCACTGACCGTTCCAAGGCGGTAGCCCTATTGTCAACCCTTTTTGTGTTTGTGATGTCGTTTGCATTTATTATTGCTTTTGCCTTCTTGTTTGTCTGTTTGCGTGTTTGTTTCTGTGTTCTGTTTACTGTCCTCCTTGAATGCTACTTTCCCTGTCCGATCTTTTTATATTTCTTATCGATGATATTTTTAGACCCATTTTCACTTTTAGAACTACAGATAAGTGTTAAAGAGTTGAACCTTGGTAAATATACAGGTCCTAGTGAAATACTAGAAGATGGTAAAATGCACTCGTTCAGACATCTCAGATGTATTAATACCTTCGTATAATAGAATATTGGATACGGGTGTCTTTCCAACAATTTGGGGTCAAATTATCGTAGGTCCATTTCACAAATCCGGTTCATTACATGACGCTAACAACTACCGCGTTATTTCTCGATTTTAACTGGTATTATGTTCAATAGATTATCAACATGGGCAGAAAGTCATACTAAGATTGATGAGGCCAACCAGGCTTTAGAAAAGGTTATTCCACTATAGATAATCTGTTTACGTTAATTTCAATGGTTCAAAAGTAAATTAGTAAAAAAGGCGGGAGATTTTATTGCCTGTTTGTTGATTTTTATAAAGCTTTCGATACTGTTGATCATACAGAGATGTTAAACAGCCTTATAAGGCTTACTTACTGTTAAATCCTTACTATTCAAATATGGTTTTGATTTTGTGCGGATTTCAGAAGATGTATGTGATGAGCAATTATGGCGACATAAACCAGTCAAGCAAAGCTATTCATTATCAACATTTTAAAACACATTTGGATGTTGAAAGGTATTTAACATTAAACATACCATTGACATTTAAAATTGCACTGTCTAAACTTAGATGTTCAGCACATTCTGTTTTTGTTGAAACGGGCAGACACAATAATATCCCATGTGTGATATATGTAGCTCTCAAGAAATAGAAGACGAAATGAATGTTGTTCAGTAGGTAATGTTCGTATTATTAACTTACGCAATCAGTACCTTTTCGAAGTCATAGGCGGTAACTTTAATAGTATTTATGTTTTCTACAATTTAATAAGTACAACAGATCCTTAATTATTAGTTAACGCAACTTTCAAAATATGTGTATGCAATGCTTAGTAAGAGAAAACTTTTTTTCTAAGCTCACATTATTCAGGGACTGTAATATAAACGGGTTAAAAAAAACCTGAGTGACCGATTATAAAAGTTGAGTAGTGCATACCACTTCCTTACATACATCACTTACAATTCATCACAATTTCCTTTACACATATACTGAACAAAATTTCTAAGTATCAACTTTTGTATCTTAACTAATTTTCTTATTTTAAATATATTTTAGAATAGATATATGATAAGTATAGTTTGACCCATAGTTTGTAAAACATTTATTTTTTGTTTAAATTGTTACATCTTTATATGAAAACATGAAATGTACTGATAAAGCACATAACATGAGTCAAAGATCGCTTAAATATATCAAATTCTTCAAATTGGTATGAAATAATAGAAAAAAACATAAAAATTTGACCCATTTATCGCAGATTTTCCGTCTATAAAAAAATGAAATACGGATAATCTTAAATTATCTCCCTTTAAATTGAATATTGTTTGAAATTCAAGTAACTGTAATTCAGCGTTAACATTAAATATTTCGAAAATTTCTTTTGCAAACGCATTTGTAGTGGTAATGCTAGTAAAACATGATGTCAAAATAATTTTAACTGGCATATTTTAGAATTAGGAACATCGAAAGCTTCACTAATTCGAAGTACTTAATATACCCAGTTGTTTAAGTGTTATAACTTATTTCTAAGAAAACACATTGACTTAAAAGTTTTAAAATATGTTCATGCAATCAGAGCAGACGATTTACACTCGTTATTTTGCTGTTTAACCGTATCTCTAATCAAGCTCAAAATACACAAAACAATGAGAATATTATGGACATATTCTTAGGCTGGTACTTAGCAATTTGTTTAGGGTATCATATTAAATTCACACGAGTCAAACTTTCTTTTCTTTCATCCAAACTGACCTAAACAGCGCCAAATATTCGACAAATACAATGGAAATATTTTGTCATTCCCCTATAATTGAAGTGTACCATATCATCATCATAATCAAGAGTA